>VOMN01090858.1:0-15539 GCA_014899125.1 Orchestia grillus | reverse complement strand
TTTTTATCGGTCCCATACCATACTTCTACTCCATATTGAAGATATGGGCGAATAAGTGTATGATTCAAAATTTTTAACGCATCATTTAGCAATATATTTCTTACTTTATACAGTACAACAATTGATTTAGGAAGTTTTTTACAATATATGACGTATGTTCACTGAGCGTCAAATGCTTGTCAAGGATGATTCCCAGAAATTTTGAGTAATCAGTTTTCTCTATTATACACTTTTTCCATCGTTATTTGCCAGAGCTGAATTTTTTTCCTGAATGAGAAAAGATTTACTTCGTTTTACTTATATTGATGCAGATTTTACGGGCTTTTAGCCACATTGAGACTTTTCCTGGTTCTTGATTAATTTTGTCATTTGATTCTTCAATATTGTTTAGAGAAATTCTCGATGACAAGGTACTGCCATCTGCAAAAAGAATAAAGTTAAAATAAGGGGTGCATTTTACTATATCATGTACGAAAATTAGGAACAGTAGGGTCCCAAGACTGAGCCTTGCAGTACCCCGTGGGTCACATTCAACATATCTGATTTTACATCTCTGTTTGCAACGAATTGTTTACGGTTTGAGAAATACGAATTGAACCACCGATGAGAAATTCTTCTCACGATGAGGAGTGTTTAGCTCTAAAAGTATGTAGAATATACTAATTTGAAAATGGGTCTCTCTTTTTACGCGCACTCCTTCAGGACACTGCATACACATTTTGTGCTGTTAATGTTATTGCTGTTAATATCAAATCTTACGTCAGAGAGAACGAGGCCCATTTATTGACAAATAAATGAAACTGTACTCATCATTGAGGCATGTATCTATCGTACGCCTGCTGTAGGATATGTCTGTCCAATAGGATATGTACGCCTGCTATAGGACATGTCTGTTCATTAGGATATGTGCGGCTGCTGTAGGATATGACTGTCCATTAGGATATGTACGCCTGCTGTACGATATACCTGCCCAGTAGGATATGTACGCCTGCTGTAGGATATGTCTTCATTGTCCATCGTCCAGTGGCAAGTAATGCCTATATCAATCACATGTTGTCTTCCTTCTTGGCTCACAAACCTCAACCCCCCGATCGAGAATTTGCGATCCTTTAAAGCTACCTCGGAGCTTGCAGTGAATGAATCTGGAAATCATTGCCTCGAGTATAGCAAGCAAACGGAGTCAGGTGACCGTTTTTCTAAATCCAAGAATTGTTTCCTGCGATTCATTTTAGCTCCTGCAAAGTTTTATACTCCTTATTTTTTTGAGGTAGCTTTTTCTTCGCTGAGATTGCGAACTCATGTGGCACTAGAAGAACAGTTTGTTCGAATAATTTGTTCGCGTGTCTGAGAATATTTTCTCTGTATTTGTTGAGCTAATTTGATTACAGTGTTTTCATCCTGATAGGAGCATTCATCGCGCAGATTTGTTTACCGCAATCGAGAGGGAATTGAGAACTATGTGGGAATACTACGTCTTAAATGACAGCACTACTGCTTAGTCACACGCGCCATTCGGCGTGACGTTTGAGGAGATATACTTTTTGTTTTGTTGCAGCTCGATATGCCAGTGGTACTGGATATGTTAGTGGTACTGGATATGTGACACTGGATATGTCAGTGGTACTGGATATGCCAGCGGCACTGGATATGCCAATGGCACTGGATGTGCCAGTGGTACTTGATGTGCCAGTGGTAATGGTTATATCAGTATTGCTGGATTTGCTAGTGGTATTGGCTACAGTTACAAGGATAATAAACGGTAGTGACACTTATAAATTAATTTTAAATGAGGCCTTATTCAGGACTCAGGTACTGGTCGGACAGATGACCGCCGGAGCGATGGAGGTTTTACGATTATTTTGAAGGAATTTAATAATAAAGTGATGAGAAGAAAGCGTGTTATATGTCTTCCAATACATTGATGCATAAAATGAAATTACGAAAGAGAAGGTTGTTTTATTAAACTAAAGGTTTTATTTAGTCTAAATTCTCACCGATTTCAGCTTACAACCTACCCCGCCGTTGTATCTCTTGCCGGGAATCTCAATGGCGTGTGTAACACCACACAATCAAGTCCGCGTTGCGGTTTCGAATGTTTTTTTTCGATCTTCTATATGTAGTGACGGATGCGTTATGTACCTTGAACAAAAAAATGCAGGATTTGTACTCAGCGGAAATTTCAGTTATTCGCCATGACATTTTACCGACATTTCGTTGCCACTGCAGGAGAAAGAGGGGAAGAGTGAGGGAGAGGAGGGAAGGAGACACCTCTCTATAGGCCAAGTTGACTGTGGTCTTGGTGCATAGGATGAATGGAAATCAGAGCCTGTGTTCTTAGAAGGAAATAATTAAAATTAATCCTCCTTCATGACAAATGGGGAACGGGAGATGCGATACAAACTGATTTACGTTATGAAAGCCGAGGTAAAAATCTCGATTCTGGCCAACCAGTCCAACAATTTGGTTACCGGCAATCTTAAATGGCTTTAACAGAGGTGGTATGAGCTTTTTCTTCTCGCGTTGTGAGAACATATGTTTTGAATTCCCGTTATTAGTACCTCGAATTCTGGGTAAATAACACGAATCAGAGTTGGAACTTTCTCGCGTGCATGCAGAGCTAGCAAAGTTCTGATCTGACGCCACGATGCAACCTTTGGGCTGAAGTTTCGAACGGTTTTTGTTGTCCTTTTATGCATCGACGTTTTAAATGTCAGGTCTTAGATCAGTGCCTCGGAGTCATTTCTCGCCATGTCTCTGAAAGGTTAACTCAAAAAAGTTCATTTGAACTTATGAATAACAAAATTTGTTTTAGAATAAGGTTTGGGAACGTAACTGATCCTCTCGAACTCAAAGCGGTGGTTACAATTACTCTCGCTGCTCAGTAGCTAGAAGCTAGTTGCTCAGTAGTTAGGAGCTAGTTGCTCAGTAGTTAGGAGCTAGTTGCTCAGTAGTTAGGAGCTAGTTGCTCAGTAGTTAGAAGCTAGCTGCTCAGTAGTTAGGAGCTAGTTGCTCAGTAGTTAGAAGCTAGTTGCTCAGTAGTTAGAAGCTAGTCCAGTGTCTATGCCTCGGACTCGACGAGCGCTGTTTCATCTCCCGCATGGGGGGCTGACTGCGTGTAAGATCGAGGTTGCGCAGGCCTGTGGCCCAAAAATTGGCTTTATTCCACGACAAGGACACCACGGGACAAAGGGGACTAAGACAGGTTCACTTTTTCTCAAGCAATGGTTTCTACCTCCGTGAAGTGCCCGTATGAAGACGTAACTCTCAGTACTGTACATATGTAAACCATGCAACACTCACTGTCCTAGTTGTATCTAGTAGGCAAAATGGAAGCGTACGTTATATATGTAGAACACAGAATTTATTTATGACAAAATATACGTGCATACTCGTATATTCAAACTTATGTAAATCCGAATTTTGTTCGTTGTTCACTACGCTATTTTACGTTATGAGTAGTGAATAAGGTCCTAGAGTACACTGTTTATAGTGCAACTATCCATTTATAAGAAGTATAAAAAATGTACTAACTGAAATCTTTACCCCTTTTTTCTATCTAGAATAACATCTATCAATTCGCTGTTAGTTTCATGTACGTAAACATCTATCAATTCGTTATCAGTCTCGTGCACGTAAACATTTATCAATTCGTTGTTAGTTTCATGTAGGTAAACATCTATCAATTCGCTCTTAGTTTCATGTACGTAAACATCTGTCAATTCGCTATCAGTCTCGTGTACGTAACTATCCCTTCCAAAGCGCGCACAGATTTTTTGACGTCCATCGAGACTGGGGAAATTTAAGCCTCTGTGATGGAGGCGTCTCGCATTTCGGAGATCAACAGCGAGACAATTGTGGGGACTGGCGACACAGGACAGCTATATTGCTGCGTGTCCTGTGTGCCGAGTTGGGCTGCAGAATGAGAGAACAGGACAAGTTCATTTCAGAGAAATGGCTTCTCAAGTTAATATATTTGCGAGATAACCTGCTCTGCTCCATGAGATCTTTTTGTGATCCTTTGTGCAGCTGTGCAGTGTTGTTTGCTAGATTTCGAAATGTAGCTGGAGGAATTTTTCGAGCACACCATCTGAGAATCTCAGTCAAATGCTGAAATAAGGGCTGTCTGGACAGGTTTTCTTTCGTTCAAGCTTTCCAAGCGAGTCGCACACATCGTATCCAAGATACGCTAGAATTAATTTAAGGTCTGGAGAGAGTCATTTCGGGGTCTGTATTTGTTCTTTTGCAATTAGACCCTCGCAGCTAAGAGAATGAAGCCGCGGTGAAATTCGCACTAGGAATTAAAACTAACTTTAATTACAGAGAGATAGACGTGCCCAGCCGGGAACCTCCATGATGAATAAGCACTCAAAGGTGGGAGCGAAGACGATTTCTTCACTAGTGAGGATGGCATCAGGAAATTGAAAGGGAAGCGTTTTTCTTTAATCTTATTTTTCCCAGACGTTGTAGGAATAAAATTCTGAAATCTGGGAAATTACTAACTACTGAAAATTAACGATGAATCTTATGGCAGTAGAATTTCTTATGCAAATGGTTAAGATTTTGGTGATTAAATTCTGCTGACAAAATGATATTTTCCAGTTATTTCCGATAAAATGCTTGTTGGTTTTCTGCATCTTCATGTTGTGTATTGCATACATGATTCTTCAATGGCGCTCTGCATGGGGTAAAATTAGTGCACAAGAGATTTCCTTAATTTTAATTTTTATAACATGGATGTAGCGTCGACTTTGTTTTTGAATAAAAACTTAGCGTCTTCCTCCCCCCACTAACACTCGTGAATGAGTAATCAAGTATTATAGATAAGGACAAAAAATTAATGACTACTACCCAATGAAGGACTGGTGACTACTTAATTACGTTAATATCCTTGGAGCAATTTTCAATTATTTTTAAACATTATTCTAGAATCACCTTCCATTTTTGTACTCACGAAAAGGTACCTATGCAGCACTTCAAACAACAGCTTCCATGCGTACACCAAGTTCCAACGTACAATATTGTATTAACATGTGCAGTTTCTATTGAGATTAATTGCAGGCTCCAACCATTACGATAGAATTTTTTACTTGCCATGACAGCAAAAATTAAATCCACCAGCGCCTGAGGGGGCTGCGACACAGCGGGGCATTTCCCATGGCGTGCAGGGGAGATTTTCAGGGGTACACTGAACACTGGAGCCTGGGCACTGAATTTCCCGCTGAGTCCACATTTATTTCTCGTTGAGCCCTCACTTACTTCAGCTGAGTCCACTCCTACTTCCCGCTGAGTCCACTCTTACTTCCCACTGAGTTCATACGTATTCCCAGCTGTCAACGAATATTGAACATAAATGCATCGTAATTTATCAGCTGCCTATGACAATTCATCACAATTTCTATTACACTTATTTCCGTCGAATTAAATTTTTATTTATCATTCTGCTCCTTGAAATGTTTATACTCGTAGTATTATACTTACAGAAGTAATACAAATGTACAACTAGTGCTTTTCTTACGAAAAGTTGCCAATCAAATATTTTTCGTCCAGATCTAGACCGTTTCCATGTCTCCTAGATTATACTTGAGCCATCCAAATGCTAGATGAAATCCCAGATAATTTATTTTCACACCTTAGATCACATCTAGATGAATTGTTAGTCAGAAAATGTTATATGAAAGAATTTTAATAAACCTTACAATCACAATTTTTGAACACACACATGATAGTTTTCATTGGGAATCTATCATCAGGCTGACTT
This sequence comes from Orchestia grillus, assembly GCA_014899125.1. NCBI lineage: Eukaryota > Metazoa > Arthropoda > Malacostraca > Amphipoda > Talitridae > Orchestia > Orchestia grillus. The sequence goes on along the minus strand of VOMN01090858.1, from coordinate 9,781 downwards.
TAACTGCAATGGGAAGGTCTAGTCAATGTAATACAATACCAAACTTTCCTACTATAAGTGTACAGTCTCTCTCGCATATGTAACCCTGGATTCAGAAGTGATACATAGAATCCCGGATGATACACAGAATCTTGAAAATGGTGCATAGTGGCTGAAATAAACATACTTCCTAGTCACACTCACGATGTTTGCTATATATGTGTAGCTATATATGTGTAGCTATATATGTGTAGCTGTATATGTGTAGCTATATATGTGTAGCTATATACATATGTGTCTACCAGTAGACGCAGCCTGCATTAAATAGAGGGACAAAACAAGTTCATTTCTTAAGATGCCCTCTTATTTACGGTAAATCTGACACGGAATATTGTTATTTGCAGCATCACTACGGACTGTCTTATCTGACAGCCTCGCTCATTAGCTAGCAATACGGACCCGGGAATTTTTTCTCATCTAAATCCTTAAGCACCAAAGAGACGGTCGGACCAAGCAGGCAAGCAAGCAGGCTGGCAAGCAAGCAACGCTCTATTATTATTACTGTATATAGAGGGATATTTGTTATGCAGCGAAGTTCAGCGTTCTACGAGATGTTTTAAGAAATTTTCAAGGATCTGAACACAGATTGCAACAACGTAACAAGAAGTTTTCAGTGACTGGGAACGCGTTAGTGACAGTGTTGCGAGGTGCCGTCGCGTTCCTGTATCGTTGCTCTCTCCAGCCTCCAGCGTCCCAGTCTACTGTAGTGCTGTTAGCGTACTGAACAAAGTTAGTGCTTCCTTTTGGTAGTTTAATTTTAACGTAAAATTATAGCAGAAGTGAAAGCTTGACGTGTGGCGACAGACATCTGAGCTGTTTGTAATTTTTAACAGATACAGGGGAATGCTGCTCGAGGCATGGACATCCTACGACGGTTTTTATAAAATAGTTCCTGGGTCTACGCATTAAGGGAGTTTGATGTTTCTGGATATAATTTTACCAGTTTTTTATGTTGACTGTCAGCTATGAGTGGCAACTATACATTTTCTGGCTGGTAGCTATCACGAGAAAAGAACGTTTCCTCAAATCAGAGGAGGCTTCTCAGCTATCTCGCTCCTGGACTGTGGTTTCTTACCTCACAGAACCTATTCGCTTCTGCGACCTCTCTCTCACTGATAAATCTCCCTGTCAACACCAGGGTTTGATCGCTGTACTCACGTGTGTTGGTATCGAAGTAGGCGGACAATGGTTGCACATGTTCAGTGTGGCTTCACATGCTCAGTGGGGCTTCACATGCTCAGTGTGGCTCCACATGCTCAGTGGGGCTTCACATGCTCAGTGGGGCTCCACATGCTCAGTGGGGCTTCACATGCTCAGTGGGGCTTCACATGTTCAGTGTGGCTTCACATGCTCAGTGTGGCTTCACATGCTCAGTGTGGCTGCACATGTTCAGTGTGGCTTCACATGCTTAGCGTGGCTTCACATGCTCAGTCATACGAAATTACTCCAAACAATGCAACGTTTTTAAGACTCACCAGCTAATTGCAGTCCGAGTGCAGTCCTGAAATCAGTGTAGTCCCCAACCGCTGTGACGGTCTTCCTGACCTTCATTAGAGAGATGACACTGCCGCAGTATGAGGGCCTCTCTCGAACTCAGTGTTGCAATGATCTTCCTTTCGATGACAGATAATTAAGTGGAGAGGAGTACAGGTGGCTCTGATTCTATTGGCTCTCGTGCTGACAGAAGCCTGCTCGAGCAAGCTGCAAGCATTCGCGTGTTTTCATTTGAATTTATGTTAGGTTAATCACGAATGATTAGATTTTCTTTCCAAATAATTAACTTTTCCGTCAAAAATGAGACTGACACTATTGGTAGAATTACTGAGACTCCACATCGACTGTTAATATTATCTGCAGCGCGGCCAGGCATTAGAGTGGATGAACATTATTTAAATTTTTGCGCAAAATTCAACAACAATTCTAATTGCGAGACCAAAATTTTCTTCTGGAACGAACCGAAAACTGCCATAGCTGCGGATTCCAATTCTATAATATTTTTTATCACAAGTTGTGTCACTTCTTTTTTCCAAGAGGAAAAAAAGTGCCTTGCTCGTCTGTGGTGGTGTAAGCTCCGCACAAACTTTTTAAACTCCTCAGGGGGTTCGAGCACACCAGTCTGCTTGATATTTTTTCCAAAATTCGGCCATCGCTGAAAGTTTTAGCCTCTTGAGTCACTTTGGAGTCATCGTGTTACTGCATCACGTTACTGCATCACATTACCGCATCACATTGCCGCATTACATTACTACATCACCTTATTGTATCGCGTTACGCAGGGTGTTTCCATATCGTATTGGAAGAAAGGCATTACTGTACCACTTTACTACAACACAATAACACCTTCACATTGCTGTGTGAATTTACGACAACACCATAAGGACTTCACATTTATGCATCACTTTTAAATAATACGATAAGGCTTTCACATTAGTGTATCAACTTACTATAGCTACTATAATTCATTTTACCACAACATAATAAGGTCTTCCCATTACTGCATCACTTTACTGCAACACCATTTCTTCACATTACCGCATCACTTTACTGCAACACGATAAGGTCTTCACTTACTGCCTCATCATACTGTGTCACATTGCGTATCACACAAATGTTATCACGTTACGGCCTGAAATAAGTCATATTTCTGCAGCACATTACACCTCAAGCTGCTCTATCCATTTGACTACTCCACACTACTTGACACGAGGCAGTCCTGCAGTGAAGGGACTGTTCCTGCAGACCCTCACCCAAGCGCCTGCACGAGATGCTGCAGCTGTCGAAGTCTCCAAGTGAGAATGTTTTTGCCTCCGCCAAAATTCCATTCCGCGTCGCTTCAGTGGAGGTGTGGAAGAGGGACGCTGGGGGAAAACGTTCCGTGAAAGAAAAAGCTCGTTAACATGACGGGTTTTGTTTTAAATTACGATGTCCAAGACACGGAACATACAAATAAACTGAGAAACAAGTCTTAGAGAATTTGTACGTTCGTTATTGATCTAAAAGAAAGAAGCTCGAAAAAGAAAGGGTTAACAAATGAAATAACCAATACATGTCAAATTGAATGATCCAATGAAATTGGGATGCCAATATTAGTTAGTTCAGGCTTCCGAGAACGAAATATCCTTCTGAAAATTTGAATGATTGAGCGAAACCGACGTGTAAAAATATCATTCATTGTCTCAAACGTACGGAAGATTTTTCAATGAAAACCATCGAATAAAAGCTCAGTAATTTCAGCCTAGGCAGTGTTGTCCTTATTGTCGCACGCAAATGAACGCTGGTGGCATTTTGACGTGCGACACATTCAGCATGGACAATAGTCGTGATTAGCATTTTTTACGTTTAGTATACACAGAACGCAATCTGAGATCTGACATGTGCCTTGACACTTGAGAACAATGGTAATGCCTGCACGAAGGTAATGTATTTATGTGCAGCGTGCGGCCTCAGAATGCCCGCATTCATTTTGCCCTAGTCAAATTTCTTAAGAACAGGTCGAAAAGCCTTTGGCAGCACACCATGTTTATAACAGACTGAGTGTATTTTAAGCTTAAAAATACATTATTGCACACACAGTAGACCTCATGGTAGACGCATGCCTTACAGTCTTGTCCTGGCTCTCCAGCACTTGCGTAGGTAACATACATCGTCTAAATGACCGTAGAATAATTCACATCGTCGAACAATGTCCGAGACGTCTATCAAGGTTCATTATCAACTATGCATTAAGATGCAATATTAGCCTGGCATCGAGCTTTCTTGTCTGGACCTGCGGCAATTTGAAGGCGCTAAATTGCCTTGGTTTGCTGTGGGGTTCAGCCACCGTTCAGTGCGAGGTGTGTCGGGGATATTCTTTTTCTCGCCCTAATTAAATTATAAGCAATGAGGCCATCCATCACTGACACGTGGACGCAGGAAGAAATTTTAGCCATAGCCGCTCTCGGCCACCACAGCCTCGAGGGAGAGGGACGGTCTCTTGGAAGACATGATAGGCATGGTTAGTACGGCCGGAGCTTGGAGACGCACCGTCTTTTTTGAAGACATGATTAGCACGATTAGTACGGTTAGAGCTTAAGGTCTTAACGTCCTCTTGGAAAACATGTTTGGCACGGTTATTACGGTCGGTGCTCATGGCTTCAATAGACACTGAAGCATGACGTTTCATAGGGACGAATTCGTGAGAAAATACGTTACTAGGATTTAATTAGGTATGTAGATGCTCAACGTGATTGCCAGTAGTGTTCATTTGTCTTGTACGTATGTCACTGAGCTTGTATTCTAGATGTTCAAAATATTACCAGCTGCAGCCTGTAGCTGATGTCTCGTAGAAGTAATTTCATCAGTGAGTCAAATAAATACTCAAAATAGTGCCAATTGTGCTACGCTTATAAGGCATAACATTACTGCTGAAATCAGTACTTTTGGAGTTGACAAAGGCATTATGTACACGTCCTGCAAAAGAGAGCTGAGAGAGTATGCAAATAATTAATCACTGTTACATAAAGGAAAGGCATTGATCAGCGTGATAATTTATAGCGTGGAATACATAACACTTTGTATTGACCATTACTAGTGCCAGTGACCCTCGGGTGAGGTCGAAAATAGGGTTTCGTTTGATGTTTTGCGTCGTCGATGACCTTCTGAGGAAGTGCGGAAGAGAACAATAGAAAGGTTGCTATCGAGATGATGACGAGCTTGCCATCTGGTGAGCGAGAATGGAAGAAAGAGATAGTCCACGTGATTAAGAATTCATGTGCTTTTGTGTGCGATTGAGGCAGCGGGGAATTACGTGATGGAAATCAGCGCACTTGCGAATAGATCTAATTTGAGTCCTTAGCTCAGAGAGCCCGTATCTTATGAGCTCAAAATAATACCAGTGTCTCACATCAGATCAGTACGGATGATGGAAGTATTTTTCCAGCCCATCACGTGCGTAGACGCAGCAGACAACTGGGCATTGGGAGAGCGCGTTATAAAATGTAGAAATAAACATCTATCTGGCGTCTCATAAAAGAACAGTGTGGGACCGCCACAGGACCTACATCAGAGAAACGGGTAAAGAAATAGGATAACGAGCACGGGATCATGAACAAGCCATTAACTGACGTGACAATTTGTCGAAAATTCTCAAACATATCGACATAACTTTCCCACACAGCGGTGGGAACAAGGGGCTCTTCTGGACCACCAAAGAAAAACGAGGGCCAGAAAGAGTGGAAGTCATTCTGCACGAAGGCAAGGGGTGAAATTGCCTTCAACCGGTCCTTGGGTGTCGCACCCCAACGTTTCCTAAAAATAAGACAACTTTAAATATAATACGTACGTTCGGATGTGTGACACGAGGTTTGAGGTCATAGATCCCGGGATGTGAGTTACTTTTGGCAAGTTTTGCTTGCCCTCAATGAAAACCACCGGGACGTTGTTTGAAGGATCTGCACTTGGATAAATATAAATCTCAGATGGAATTTGAAATGAAATGTCTTATTAAACATCTGCCCAAACATTGCTCTTGGTGCAGTAATTTATTTCGTGTCCTCATCTTAAGGAATTTTGATATGAGAAATTTCCACGGCCCAGATTCTCGGGACGGGATTCCTAATTAGCGAAGCGCAGCCCGTATCAGTGATTCAGAAAACTACATTATTCCCCACACGATTTACCGTATTTGTTGAAATAGGTCGGGAAGTCCAAGGCTCACGTTAATGGGTTCGATAAGAGATATCTTTCTGATTTTTTATGTTTGACCGAGCAGAAGGTCATCGAAACGAAAGTCGTTTCGAAGGGAGAAACATTTCGAGAGGTTAAAATTAGGCATCGTAAATGGGAATCTAATATACAAGGCGGTATATTTATTTTCATTTATTTTGAATATTATTAGCGTGTTTAATCCGAATAATTTCATAGTAAGGAAGTTACGATGTAGATTGCTGGGATGTGCTGACATCGGCTATGACTGTTTCAATTTGAGACGAGAAAGTGGGTTCCAAAAATGTTCTTTCTTTACTCCATTTGCATTATGATGAAATTTCAAACTTTGCCTGTTGATGGTGTGACCTGTTTGTTGGACGTTTTGAAAAACTCGAGAATTTGCTTTTTCTCTTCTACGTTTGCCTTGTGTTCATTAGTTATGGTTTGGATATTTCTACCAGTCTCACCCATATACTGTATATACTTTTTTACAGTCATTTCATTAGCATTCATGCACGAAATTGGTTAGTTTCGGGTTATTTTTCTATCAACTTTCAGATTCCAGACTTTTGAGCCAGCTATATGAGTTGATTTCTTAGCCAGTTATACTCGTATATTATAAGGCCTCAGCATCCTATTTTGTTTCTGATGTACCTTTGATATATAGGGAGCGATTGTGAACCTGATGATGCTGTAATATGCAAGTACAACCCTTTCACGTATATCTGTGCATGTAAATTGTGATTGAATGCAGCCGATTGCTAACGTAAAAAGATTTTTTTAACAATTGTGTCAGGGAAGGAGTTACGAGTCAGAGTATGTCGCATGCTAACGCGAAGTATAATTTATTGCTTAGGAATGACCGCTGCTTAGTGATGGTCAATCGCTGGAGTAACATGAAATGAGTGATCAGTAGAGAAATGGGCGGGATAGGATCTGACATTGCATTAGTGACAAAGAAAATGAGCGAGAAAGCGACTGTTTTGGTTTAGATTAGTACAGAGAATTCACCTTTTTAGGTCACACATATATTTTTCTAATCTGTGAATTCTGATTAAACTTATGTACGGGAAAAATTGGATTCTGTAATTTAGTGTCTATCATAAAGGCAAGCTCCTACTTAAGTAAGGCCAGTGAACAACATTACCGCTCCACTCGCGTTCTGGGTGGACGAGTGGCAAGTGCACGGACTATGAACTTCACTTCATTGAGCAAAAATTTTCCAAATACCCTTCTATGAAACACATATTATCAATTTATCTCCACTGCCTTTTACATATAATTTAGAAAAGATATTTAGAGGCAGGACATTACATTAATAACCTACCTAAACTGCTCACACACCACAGGTGGAGCTTATTTCATGTATTGCCGTATTTGGAAAATAAAAGACAGTAGATAACTTCTCTCAAAGCAGGGGTCACATCGGCCGGACCAGCTGCTAGTACGGCTGGTATTGGCCGGCTCCTATTACAGTTGGTATTGGCCGGCTGCTAGTACGGCTGGTATTGGCCAGCTGTGAATACGGCTAATATTGGCCAGCTGCTAATACGGCTGGTATTGGCCATCCGCTAATACGGCTGGTATTGGCTATCCGCTAATACGGCTGATATTGGCCAGCCACTAACACGGCTGGTATTGGCCAGCCACTAACACGGCTGGTATTGGCCAGCCACTAACACGGCTGGTATTGGCCAGCCGCTAATCAAGAGGTATTGTCGATAAATTTAGCGATAAACAGCTAAGCTCACAGGTGATTAATGACCTCCTTGCGGCCGCGTGCTTGTGTCGGTTACTGATGAATGTTTTTGAGAAAGTGAATTGCTGACGGCGGGTAAAGGGGGGGAGTCGGGGAATGAGCGAGTTCTGAAAGGGATTACGTTCGATAGCTTAGAGAATAATTAAGAGAGCAGCGAGTAAAGCGAGCAGCATGCGATCCTGTATGATCATTTGATGAATTTCTATTGCTTAAGTTAATAGTTAGCTCAGGTACTTGATATCGATGATAAGGAACTTCTGAAAACTTCAACAACTCGGGGGTGTAGATAATAAATTTACTCATTAGTAAATCGTTTACCTGTTGTTTTCATAATAGTGAGAACTCAAATTCGCCGTGTTAGTGTCTTATGAACGAAGAGCTTTCGGCTAGTAGCTTATTTTTCGTCGTGAAATTTGTAACATTAATTCATACATAAGTTACATAAATAAAAATTTTACGCATTACAAATTCCATCGAATCCCAATTCACATAATGAGCAATAGAATGTAAATGTATGCTATAAAGTTATTTTGAAGTTTATGTTTCTCAGGTTTAAGTTTTTTCTCGTTTCAATATAATAAAGGTAAAAGGAAGGATTTTATAAATATCGAAATACATTCAACTCTGTTTCCTAATTTATTGTATACGAGTTTTCAAAAACGATCAAAACTTGTCCCAACACCATAAAATGTAACAAAATTCTTTGAGAAAACTACTTCGGAGGGAACGACTTTCAGAAAAGGTATCCGGAGCATTCCGGCCATCGTTTTCCCATCACTTGGATTGGAAAGTCTCTCCCCTTCGGTGAATTTAACGGAACCTGGGCCCCTCACCTTCAATTTGGGGCTTTTTTTTGCGAGTGCCAGAGCCGAATCTGTAGCTAGGATACCGCTTTTATTGGCCCAAGATTCGGAAGGCTCCCCAGAAGATGCTTTGATTGCGCACATTAGCATAAGGATGAGCTTCAATGCTACCGACTTTGAGTTTTGTGACGCTTCTGCTTAAGGTGACTCCAATTTACCGCCGCCTTAACAAGTCTGAATCTTTATGGGCCTATCGTGAGGCGGACTTAAGAAATTAAACGGTTAGATTGATTTTTATCGCGTGAACACGTGTCGCAAGGAAAATTGGCATCTGCGAGATAAATTCGCTCATTTTCCATGAATGGCTTTTGGTGATGGGGGCTTCAAGTGATACCAGGAACGAGAGGCGGCACTGATACTCGGTTACGAGTGCACAATTATCATCAGAGTAACATTCAGAGACTAGGAGATGTGATGATTGTTAAATTACTCTCTGATTTTTCATTCGGCACGAGCTTAATGAAAATTCTAAGAACCTTTTAGAACGCTCCCACTTCACCAACAAATTGTACTTTTCTAAGACCACTTATTACAGCTTTACGTTATACGTTTCTGTAATATCTGCTCCAATAACTCTTACACTCAGGACTCGGGATTATTTTTTAGCGAGAGCAAAATGTCAAACCGGAAAATAGGCTTCCTTTGCATTATTCCGAGACCGAGACTCGAGACAAGATCAGGTGGATTGCGGCCGAGTTGAGTTCTCGTGCAAGGTTGATGCGGCAGTCACTAATTTCGGCGGCGCTCCTGGGCAAATATTCCCTTGAATTTGGACGCAAGCACCACAGATTTTCCCTCTTCCCTAGTCAGTTGTAAGGGCTGCGGTTTCCATAGATTGACGTCCCGCAGCCTCTCCTGGCTATCGTCCAGAACTCATGTCTAAATCAGGCTCTGGTTCACGCTGGAAAAATAACGAGTCGACGATTTTTTATACTACTTATGAGTTATATTTAAGTACCTAAAAGAACATTAGGAAAAATTTTATTCACCGAATTTTGGAAAGAAAAATTATTTTACAAATGCATGCTCTGAACGACCAGTAATTCAAATACATTGTACACGCCGTCGACATTTCACTAGGGTTTTAACACACGCCGATTAACACGCGTATAAAAACCACGCATCAATTTTCACTCTCGTCCCTCAAAGAATAAACCCGATGGAAATTCAGGCGTTTCGGTTCCAGCTTAGCGGTAACGAGCAGTAGAAAAGAATTCAAGAATCCAGCAAAAATAATCCGAGTCTCGACGAAGACTCATTTCCATACGGGCTGCTCCAGGACTTTGCCGTGAAATGGAAGCTTACTTTAATGCTGCCTTTCCAGTTCTGCTCCTACTTTGTGCCCTGGTAATGCATTGCTAAGCCGCACTGCGCGATACTTCGTTTTTTTTTGCTCTTAATCACGTATGTCATAGGTGATGGTACCTGATGCAAT
>VOMN01090839.1:0-28554 GCA_014899125.1 Orchestia grillus | reverse complement strand
CGCTCGGCACCAGGCGCTGCACCGCTCGGCACCAGGCGCTGCACGGCTAGGGCTGGCTGTGCGGAGCCCCTTGCGTGAACGGCAACTGACCCCCGCCGTGGTTCTTTGTCTCAAGAGTTCGCAATGAATGGCGAGGGGGCATAATCCTTCTATAAAATTAGACTCAATGCACAGTAGCTGTGTTGTCATGCACTGCGAGTTGCCATAAAACAGCTGAGTGAAAACTAAGGTTCCCGTGAAATACGATTTTTCAAATAGGTCGCTGTAATCAATTGTTTTTTCGAAATTAAGTCATTATGATAAAAGGATCAAATTGCAAAGTTTCAATTCTGCATTCAAACTTCGTAGACTTTAACATCATGAATTGAACAAAAATATGATATCGAATGGATTCCGTGAGAATGGAAAATGTCCTGCAACTGCAGTAATAAAACAGATTATTAAAGTCTGACACCAATGCTATAAATACACCTGCGCAATCTAGGGAAAAATTTTCCAAACAATTTTTTTCGTTCTATCTACGTACCTATTATGTACGCACATTATCCACGGCTCATACATCTACATAATGTGGTAAGAGTTGCATATCAGTACAACACAAATTACTGAGTTCTCTTTATAGCCGAATGCACTCCTAACGTTTTGAGACCCCTCACACTTAATATAGTTCCTCTGCAGAATGACTCGGCAAGAACGCTTCCACCATATTTCCTAAAGCAAAAAACGGTAGCCCGAACCTGGGCAACATATATATATATATAGATATATATGGAGCATGAATTTCAGTTTTTATCTAGACAATACTGAGAAAAATACAGGCGAGAAAGCACCTCTAGAACTTTGTTTCTGAGTGACTTAAGAATGAACCGAATAACGAGCTCTAAAGAAGACCGGTTAACATCGGCTTTTTTTCTTACAACTTTCATCCTTGTGCCCATGGACACCTCTGAATAACTGCCAGCGCGGTCTCATGATCCTCTTTATGGTCGTGACACAGATGCACCTCTCAGACCACATGGGGGACGCCTGCGGTCTGACGCGTGGCTGAATCATTTTTATGCTCACGTCATTGAGTTCGTTTAGGAGCGAGGGCGTCTAAAGCAAGCCCCAGCTAGAGTGTGAGAGTGATGCACAGCATGGGGTGTTTCGGAATTTTTATGTCTCGTTCCATTTACAGCTAAAAGTTTATTATTTCTGTTATTTGGACAAGATCAACCAACGTTCCAGAAGAATTATACTGAGTTGAGGGCACAATGAAATCACATGATTCAAGGTCATTAGGATTACACATGCATCACTCAGAACCACCGGGCGCGTTTGCGAGTGCTTAAACTGCTTTTAAAGATACTTAAGTTTCTTTATCCGCGAAGGCCTTCTTTAATACAGTGATTTCAAAGTACGCTCCTCTTAACATCCTTATGTTCTGTGCAGCACTGACAGATGAGCAAAGCAGAGGACCAGCCCTGTCCAAATCAATATGAATTTTGTGAAAGCTTCATCAATTCAACCCTTGAAGAACACTAAAGGAAACAGTATTCTAGATTAAGAAGACTAATGTTTCCTCACATTAAATGTTAAACTACTGTAGAAATGTGCTCCAAATTTAACATACCTACTGATAAACCGTAAATACTAAACCGTATCAATAAGTAAATGAAGTGTCAAGCTAAGTAGAAATAATTTTTTCAAAATGATGTAAGTGCTGTAAGATGCAAGCCTTATTCAACGCTGCATAAAGAGCGCCTAGGTTACGCTGCTTTAAAGTAAGTACGAGTTTATCGTCCGAATCAACCTCATTTTACAGCACGAAAATAACACCAAGGTATAGGCAAGTGAGTTTATTGCATCCCAATTGAGTAGGAACTTGGAGCAAGTACTCCTAAATACTCAAATTCGGGGCCAATATTCTTAAAATAGCCCCTGCCAAGTGAATACCGAAGTCCATTTATTTTCTGAACAGATTTCCGTTCCTCAGGCCATGGGCCGCCCTGGCAATTTCCGAGGTGCAATTAATCAATATGAGATCGAGCGGCTTTCAAGTAAACATACAAGCGACAATAGACTACAAGATTAACTATTCTCAATCGCTATGTGCTATAGAAAACCCATTTTGCTGCTCTGATACAATTGAGCATCTTGAAGAGGATCTAAAAACATAAATTAAAATGTCAGGTAACAAGAAACCGTTATAAAGCAATTTGTCACTCTATGGAGACATGAAACAAATTGATCACATAATTTTTAAGTCGCACTGACTCTTCAAATCTAAATTATCTGAAAGAAATGATCAAAACAATGTACAAAAAGGAATTTAAAAGCCTTTTTCATTTTTGCTATGAGATATTCCAATAGTTAAAAAAACGCCAATTATTCTGAACATCCGCCAAATGAACGTCGAATTATTTACAGAGGAATCAGGAAATGCAAGGCTCAAAAACTGTATTGAGAAGACATGAACATCTTAATATGTTGCCAAATAAAAAATCGCTGAGTTATACTGTATGTGAATAAATTTGCTCTAACAAAACGAAAAAATAAAATATTTTGAAGTTATTTGCACAAAAACGCGGTGCCGAGTACGACAGACGTTGCCTGCACCTTCAGCACCGCACCTTCGTACTAAACACTTCACACTTCATTGCAAGTTCGGTTTTTTCAAATATTTTTATTGTAAGATACAGCATCGCAGGGATTTTCAATACAATAAAGGTTCCTACTAAGAGTAGTATTCCAGAAAAGTTTCACAACATTGATGCAGTACATACAAAGTTATATAAATTGATGTGACATACTTCGTTTCCAAATTCGTCACGCTTTTATTTTTACATTTTTAGCACTAGCAATAGCAAGTGCTAAAAATGTCATTTGAAAGTAATTAAAACACTTAACATTCTTTATAATAATATGTACTGTATTTGAGGAAACAAATGAAAATATAATAAGCAATATACATGACAACAAAGTATACCAACACAACAGTGACTTCGTAATTTGCCAAAGTAATTTTCATGTTTGGATATCACATTAGATAGTCTTTTGTCCATGGAATCTGTTAATTCACTAATCTGAGTAGCTGCTATGGACCCAGCGACACTTTTGATCGTCTCCCACAGGGTCTCTTTCGATGTATAATGGGTGCTTCCATCATAAATCTTTCGTTCCAAGATGGACCATAGTTGTTCGATCGAAATTAAGTCAGGAGAAGCATGAGATGTTCTCCTTTGATGGCCAGAGCATTCAGGAATGAAATGGTAGCCTCGGCTAAATACGATGCATAAATATCAACTTACATCTGCGTACTAGTGGTAGGTCATCGAACTGTGATGACAAGTGTTCATGCAGTAACCGGGTGTATGTTTTGACGGTGATCTTAACATATTCTGGCACTCGAAATGGTCCTACCTGTTCGTTACCAATGATCCCTGCCCAAAATATCACTCCACCCCTATCTTGTCGACGCTGAAATTGACTAGGACGAGAGGCTCCATGAAGCATCCACGCTTTGGCTAATCCGTCGGGACCATCCAACGGAGCTCAGGTCTCATCCATAAAAAAAAGACATAGCGAAAGTTTGTTTTTATGTTTTTTTTGCACAAACGATGCGCTTTTTCCTATGGGTTATGTTTAGGCTGGGCCTGGCGATGGGATTCACACTCTTTGCCACTTCTTTGAGATCCCTGCATTGGGTGCTTCTCGATACAGGTCCAAGCCCTGCACCTTTAAATATTGCAGCACTGGTCGTTCCAGGAAGGCTCTTTACCTGCTCATTTAATTTCCACATGCTTCTCTGGTTCAGGTTTCTTTTCTTCCCTTTATCTTTCCTATCTTTGATGATGGGTTCTTTACGTACAGTTTTAATGTTCTAGCTTTCATTCCCATGTCTCAGGCTATTTCCACCTCATGAACACCTTTTGCCAGACCTCGGACAATCTGCGTCTTCTCCTGAGCTTTTAAACGCCATTTCCTTGCCAACTTCTTACACCCAAAATTAAGAGTGACACATTAAAAGATGGAGCAAAATTTGCTATCATGTATTTTGCATGAAGGGTTTTCATTTATTTCTTCAAATACAGTACATGTACATGCTATAAGGAATTTATAGCATTTTAGTGCTTACAGATAATGTTTAGCACTTGCAATAAAGCGTGACGAATTAGGAAACGAAGCATATCACATAAATTTTTCATGACTTGGTATATACTGCATCAATCATCGTGAAAAATTGTATCCATATTATCCATCGTAACGACCTTCAGTGCAGTGAAAGTTACTTCGATTCTGTATCTTACACTGAAAATACTTTGCAAAACGGCACCTGCAATGATGCAATCAAGCGTGAACAGCAATTTATCACACCAACTCTTGAACAAGCACTACAAAGAACGGCAATTTTAAAAGAGAAGTGCATCGCTTACACAAGAAGGGACAATTATGACCATCTAAGTCTGGGCAAAAATGTTCAATTTTAAAATGCAAGTTTTTATGGTTACTCAACTAAGTTACCCATCGTCCTAGTGAATCCGGTCCCTAGGCACATATGAAAATTTTTAAATCAAGGTTAAGGAAAACTTTGGTAAAGACATTTAAAATCGGGCTTAATCAATAAAAATTGTTTCATACGTATTAGGTCACTTATTATCAGGTTTGAAAAAGCTTCAATTAGGCATACTTTTAGTGCTCTTAAGTTTTCATCGCTAAATTACTTCATCGTTACTTGTCAGCAGCATCGTTACTTGTGTGTGCTGATAGAGGAATGAGGAGACGGAGCTAACATTGCATTTGTGGAACAACCAACTCCCTGAAATGCATAAGTTGTACCGGCCATATGTCGCGACGGAAGATCGCAGAACATCGGGGAGTTCGTGATCACACGAATGCTATGTTAGCTCAGTCTCCTCAGTCCTCTATCCGTAGCCACGCTTTTAACTTGTAAGAAATGGTGCATCGTAGTTGTTGCTCTTTAGGCTTGGCAGCAAGCCTAAGTTGGGCTCTCGAACGAATAGATTCATCCTCTTTCGAACGGCTACCCTGATCGTGCATGTCCAGTTTCTATTGCAGGCTTTTCTAATTTCTACAAGTTTTATAACCTGCAGAGCGAACAAATTTCCTTTTCCGTACCTTGAATTATTCTTGTTAACCAACTAGATGATCGACCATTTTTTTCTTCGTACTTGGTTTATCACTCTAAGTTTATCTATGTAGATCAATAATTACCTACAAGTTTTTCTAAAAGGCCTTTCTGCTAAACAGTTATCGAAAAGCCAAGTATTTTGAAAAAAAATTGATTAGTTGTTTATAAATAAACTAAAAAGTTAGACTCTTTATTTTTTGTAGTTAAGACTTGGAACTTAATGAAAACCAGAAGTCCAGAGGACTTAAACCAACAGTGAAATCATAGGAATTCTTCATATTTAAAAGATTCAAAGACTTGGGGGAAGAATGGCTGCTGCTCAAAGTGATTTCACTGCCAATTTAAGTCGTCTGAACCTCTGGTGTTTATTAAGTTCCGAGTTTTAACTTCATAGAATAAGAAGTCTGACTTTTTAATTTGCTTATTATAACCTTACCAATAAATTTATTATAAACTGTCATTCCAAAATTTGAATTAGAATTTTTTCCATCTCAGAACATGCGTCTAGTTTTACCGACCTACAAATTTTAGAGTCCTTGCATGTCTTAAAAAATAAGCCGGCACACAATGATACATTTGGTTCCTTTACTTTAACAATTTTCAACTAACGGTGAAAATATAGACCAATTTATTTAATTTTTGTTGCTGTATTAAAATTCATGATTTTTATTTCAACTGACGGTGGCGTTTATCTCAGAAAGTTGATATATGTCAATGCTTATAATTTTACCCCAAATTTTAGTGTCATTACATCACTAAAATTTGCTTTATAAGTTCCCCGAACACAAGATAAGTAACGTGCTACTAATATGGTGTAGGACCTACATGAGTGCGGGTAATGGCAGCAGGTCTGCGTGGCATCGAGTCTATAAACAGAAGAACTTTATGATTACGTTTCCACGAGGGTTACCGGCACGCTGCAAATGTGGAGGCCCCAGCCTGGAATGGAGAACTTGAGTCCACAAGTGTCCTATTGTGCACGTAGTCGATGCTAAATGACTTTTTCATCAACTGATCTCGCAGTGCGGTCACAGTACGCTGACGATCTTCTCAGCGTCTAACTTATCGTTCCAGGTGGTGTCACAAATTTTTAACTGGGTTCATGTCTGGGGACTTCACTGCCCCATCTAAATCCCTGACATTTTCTGAATGACTGTCATGCTAATTGATAGTTCTAAGTCGATTGACCCGGTAGTTGCCATCCTGAAAGATAGTCAAAGCAACAACCTTCCTCCCTTGAGATATCGTGCAAATGGGAAAACTTAGATATCTAGCAGCCCAGTGTAACCAAGCTAGTTCTGTTAGACGAACATTCCAACGAAAGGACTCGTACATGTGTTGTTGAAACAGTCCCAGAGCATGACAGACCCAGAACCTATTCCTTTGTGTATTGCCCCTCGTACAGAAGCTTTGTTGACGGCTTCATGAGGTCTTTGATGAATACGACAACGGGCGTCGTGATTTATCTGACCGCATGGTACTTCTCTGCTCCTCTACAGTCCAATGCACAGGTGCTTTGGCCCAGTTTAACACTTTGACTACGATTCTCCACACAGGTAAAATTACATGCCGACAAATATCTCTTTTGTGAATTTGAAAATGAAGAATTTCGGTTTCACAAATTTGGTTACTCTATTAATTTTCTTTCTGATCAGAACCAGCTTATTCGATTGATGAACAAAACTTTGACGAAAACTCGAAAATTTGTATTTATACATGATAGTGTTTTGGTTACATTAGGTTAGGTAAGATGATCGCGTGTACCATATATCACCCACTCCGGAGGCCAGGTGTTAAACGAGTGGTCATGTGAGTAGAAATTAACATCGGCCCCGTTTACGAGCCTCTCTTCCCCATATACTCATTGCATAGAGTTCCTTAAGAAGAATTCGTTCCGAAACAGCCGACGAGAGGCCATCATTGGCGCTTCACATTTGTTGCATCCTTGATGCAAAGCGATTCCGGTCAACAATTCGGGACCCATGGCGGCGGTCCCTACTAATTAGAATTTTCTTCCGACCACAATTTTGCCTTGAATTACCGTATGTACCAGATTGTTTCCATTGTTAGTAGACCCAAAAAACAGCGTGGCATGAAACAACAGCGAATTCCGTTACTTTCTTCTCTGAATGTTCCTTAGCCTGACCCAATCAAATAGCCCTTTTTTGCCATTCTGGGATGTCTTGCTTTCGTCTCATCGTTGCAGAGCAGCTAAGAAGCAAGTCTATACCTCGCCAGCTCTGAATGAAGACTGGCAGCTCATTTCTCGCCGCATATAGAGAAGCGCTTTGTTCGTAAGATGACACGCTGATGAATATCTCCTTAAACCATGAAGACTTCACTTCGTATTTCTTTGAAAATGATCATGATAAGATTCATTTATCTAGGTGTCCCTTAAAACGAGGGGCGGCGAATGAAAGCTACGCTCTTTGAGACACCCTATAAGTGACGCCAAAGATTGGGAGAAGGAGATACCTGAGCGATCGTGGCCGCAAGCTTCGAATTGCACACACGCTTCACATTCCAACTACAGCCTTCAATCCAACTTCCTCGGGAAATTCCTGAGCTGGGAAGTTCGCTAAACAGGAAATTAAAACTTAATTCGGTCAAGAACGCACCTTAATACGATATCAGAGCAATGTTAATTGTGATCGAATTCTCGCGCAGCAATCCATACTACATGAATCCAGGTGCGTCTCAGAAAAGTTCGGCAGTGAGTCATGGTGAACTGACTTAAACCTTCCTATCTAGGATTATTCTTACGAATTTAAACAAAAAAAGGTTTTTACAACACGTTATCTCTACTTATGTATGACATTATACCTTACATTTCATCTCCCTCGACAAAAGCACGAGTGTAACTGAGGGAAGATGTCGTTTACTTGCTGTTAACACGAACGAAACGTATTCCATACTCATAATGTTTAATTTAGACACGCTTACATGAAGTGTATCATGTACCAGAAGACGCGTCCCGCTGAAAATGGCGGGACAAATGATAATAAATTCTTAAAATACCTTCTTATTTACCGTGAGTCTGACATGAAATGTTATTTCTAGTAACACTGATGTGGATTGCGTAATCTAGCAGTCTCGCTTTTAGTTTATGAATAAGGGATTTTATCCTATCTAAATCCTTAAGAGCGTGCCAGAGAGACGGACCGACGGACCAAGCACGCAAGCAGCACTGGGCTATTAATATATCGTAGGATGATGTGATAAGAGAGAATGTGTTAAGTCAGTCGAAGGGTTCGTATCCTTGTTGCAGTTCACGGGATGAACACGGAAAACTACCATCACGTCTACATAGAGCAAGTATGATTTTTTATGATTAGTTTTATTATATACTATTCTATACATTGGACATTGGAGAAAAAACTGTTATGACATTTTATTTTATAGTCGAGCAATATTGATGAGTTTTGAGTTCAGTACCTTTAAGACTACAAAAATTACGTTTTTAGTAATAACTTTTATTTGGTGAACAACATCAAAAAATGTCCCTGACTTTCTCACAACATGCTTCAGAAAACTCAGCCTGTTCTGTTGGACGAAGTTAGGTAAATCTGTTCTATTTCCTTTAAGAAAAAAAGTCAGGTCACGTTAATTACGAATAGACATACTAATAAAATTTCCAGGCGCGTTGTTAGCTTGTCATTTGTACAGCAAGAATTATAAATTTCGCGAGCGAATATAAATTTAAATCGCATTTATATCGCATGAATATACGAACTCGTTTTAGAAAAAGGCAAATTTCCTTTTCATATTTTGAAGCTGGGGGTGATACCTCAAGTTCCCGGATAAGTTTTTGCGCCGCTTGCTCCCAATAGGCCCTCGTCTGAGCTAGTTGCAATAGAATAAAATTAATACTAGATTTTTGATCGTACCCGTCACTAGTGAATACATGCAACTATTCAACCCAGAGAAATTCATTTGTTTGTCAAATTTAACAGCTCCCAGTCTACTGCATACAGATACAGATTGATATAATTTTAGATCAGTTCAAAAATGCGTCTCTTTCCAGCCCGAGAAATGTGTCTCGTGTTTGTCAACAAAGCTTAGGAAAATATAAATGATCGAAGAAGAAAGCTCTTTCTAAACACGAAACGAATAGCATCAATTCATCGGCAGAGAAAAATTGAAATAATACACCCATGCTTCATACACCGACTTAAGAGATGTAGCCAATCAGGAACACTTAAGAAGTTTAATCCCAAAATTGAAATTGCAACCACAGTAGACTCTTCCTGTTGGGGTGACGCAAGAGACACTCTTGAGGTTAGTGGTAAATTGACGCTGGGCTTCATACAGAATTACTCACTGGACAAACGGCTTTCAACTAATTGTAAAATTCTTTTGTGTCGCCTTCTCTTGCTATTTTTGTACGGCTCGCGATTCTGTGAGGGTTAACAGGTTGCGACACGTAGTGGCTCTAGCAAATAGTCTTAAATATAGCCTATATGTGCGAAACAATATATTTAACAATGGGATTTAGTGACTTCTTGGCAGTCGCCCTGGACTCCTCTCATAGTCCCCTCTAGACTCTAGAGGACCGCGGGCCCCAGTTTGAGAACAGGGTCCTGTATTATATATATATCTGTCAGCAGTAAGTGTTACCCGATTCTCATCCACTGTAAGGCGCTTGGAAAATATTTTAGTAGATTTAGAATTCAAGCCCTTGCAAACACACAAGCATTCTGACTCTTGGAATTGACTGTTAAACAGCTGGAAATACACGTCCTGGGGGCATGTATGCAATTATTTTCCCCCATAAGCAATGCCTCTTCCGCTGAACCAGACCTGCTCAGAGTCCTGTACAGGTAAAGTGTGTGATGAAGTCGTACTCGTTTTATACGCAATTTTAATTGTGTTTCTGAATATTTAGCTTCAAAATTCAAAACACGAGCTCTCGAGTCAAGCGCTCATATTTCGGATTTTTCCCCATCATTATCCGTGTGTAATAAACTAATAATTTCATCAATAAAATGCAAGAAGAGTATAGTTTCTAACGAAGAGAGGCACTTCAATTCACCAGCTCCCAAGGGCTAGTCGGGTCATTACGTGAAGCTCGTCTACGACGTGGTTCTTATAAACGATTATTCAGACGGCAGGAGGAATCGAACCATGCAGTTTGGAAGCCAATCTCTGGTCAGCATACATAATAGGCCCTTAAGTTCTACAACATCATGAATAAATCAATAAAAATTTGCTTAATTCTATGTACCAATATCAATTTCAAAGCCTATTCTAGTTTTTCGCAGCGTTCCATCATAGTTGAATCACGGCTCGGTAGTTTTATTTCCGTTTTAGCGAGACTTCGTGGCATAAATGTCGAACCTAAAAACTCTTTTTAAGAATGTTGGCTCTAGCATCGGTATTTGAGCGTTCAGGACGCAAACAGCAATTGTTATTCAGAGAAAGCATGGGTTCCTTTCTCAAATGCAAGTCTTAGAACATGTGCTATGAAAAATTGAAATTCGAACACATTAACGTACCCACTCAGTTGCGTATGAGATAATTTTCCTAAGAATATTACAGCACAAGCAGGAATGAACAATCGATTGAGGCAAAAGTATTAAATGTAACAAAAAATTATCTATTGTACTTAGTGTTATTTTTGATTACCCGCCACAAAGGCCACAACTTTTACTCATCCAAAGACATTCCATGAAAACAATAAATGAAAGTTTAAAGAAATTCTTGTCCAATACACTACAATTAATGAAGGCAATAAAGTCCGCGTTGTTCAAGTTATTGAGACGAACAAACACTTTGAAGACTGTCATACACAACGCATTACAATCAATGAACACATTAAAAATCATCCCCTGCAGCTCATTACAATCAATGAACACAATGGAGACCGTCATCTCCAACTCATTACAATCAATGCACGCATAAGAGACCGTCATATCCAACTCATTACAATCAATGCGTGCATAAGAGACAGTCATATCCACCGGTGAGCAGTGATCTGCATGATATTAATCTATGTAAATATTTTCAGACTCAGAGATGAGAAACTAAGCTCCCAGAATAGCTAGTGCACTACCCCTCCACCCCCAATTAGCTGAGGTGAGCAGTGTTAATGAGTTAATCTTTAGAGTCTCAACGCTTTTATGAGCAGTAATCCAGAATAATCTCGTCCAGCTAATGTTTTACAAAAGTATCTCTAATTTGTTATAGCAGCTCAAAGTCGTGGTGTTTTTTCTACAACGGCTGTGATATACCGCATCTACAAATTTCTTGCTCGTCAATTGTTGAAGAGTTAACAACGACTTACAACACAAAATTACTCAAAGTGGAAAATGTTAATTAGAAGGATAGAACAAAAACAAATAGAAATTATTTCACTGCCCCAGATATGAACATCTAAGAGAAATAAAAATTTAAATCGTACGCACTAAAAATCAAGATGCAAGGAAATTGTACCAGCATACCAAACCGTCCACCAGGAAATCTTTCTGAAGTAGCATCTAAGTAAGACCTTTCATAAAATGTTTTACAATGGTGGTAAGCTTTCAAATCCTCTTGTGTATCCTGAATAAAATCCGACGACGATCTTAGCGATTAGAACGAAGCGTAAAAGAAAGAACTTTGCAGCGCCGCGGGTAAATTTCCTTAATCCTGAACCGTTGAGCCTCATTTTGGAGCACAGTTCATCACCACCTGAAATGAGGCTCTTGTGAAATAAAGGTCTAAGCGAGAGGCTTACGTAAAATCTTGCCCAAAATTTGTAAGAGTTTATCTTTTAGCTTCGCTTCTTTTTTGGGCATCTCGTCAATGTCACAGAAGCGGAAAAAGCATTCAAGGGAACCCCACGACTGTGCAGCTGAAGCTTTAATTGCGCTCTGGCTGCAGAAATATGACGACGAAAACTTTCTAGCTTGCTGCCTGGAGTGTTACAGATGATCCTTTATTAAAGCTTTAAAGAACTCCCTAACACTGCTTGAACCTGTTTTTTGGAAAAAAATTCATGTTTGCATTTGGCACCCGTTCAAAAAACTCAATTCCGAACATAAAGTACAGAAGGTTGAGAACTAGAGATTAGCATAAGATTTGAATGCAGTTGACATAGAAAATGAAAGCACTGAGGAGCTTATCCAAACAAAACTTCAAAACTAGGAAGACAGACAACGTTATGAAGTCCAGTGGCATGACAGTCATGTTGCTTTTAAAGCTAGAAAATAATTTGAAAAATAAGTCCCCAGAGTAAAGCTGAGAACACTAATGCAATCGACATGGACAGACGCCACCATCCTAACATTTACAGCAGGGCTCAGAGCATAGGACTCGTCATGTCGAGGGGCGACAGATCGAATCCCTCGCCTCCCGGCAGCCGCCCTCCCATGCTCACTCACCCTAGATCGAGTCCCCCGCCTCCCGGCAGCCGCCCTCCCATGCTCACTCACCCTCCGCTTATTAATATGAAGCTGCCACGTCCTTGCGCAAGACTCGTGCCAGATTACCCTTTCAGCGGCAAAATTTAAAGTGAGTGAATGCTTTGTGAAGTGTTTCTAAATTACGTATTGGTAAAATTTGTATCGCAATCTTGCCAGCTTGTGTTTGGAGTTTGACTTGACTGAAGTGAATTAATTTCAAAATTACATTAGATGAATTCAATATCTTGCTTGTCTGTACATTTTATCTATTCGTGGTTTTCGTTCGAAGCAAGTTGTACACTGAATTCTATAATTATTTCAAGCATTATTTCTTGACTGACTCACACGAATATAGTGCAGCGTGAGATTCCTCGTGCCACCAGACCGATTTTTACGTGAGCCAAGGAGTGTAAGAAAATACTTTTTGCACCTTACGTAACAAGGTGTCCTAAAGAGATGGAGTTTTAAAGTTGGCTTCCCTCATGATAGAGAAAAAATGTGAGGGTCAATCACGTATTAAAAATATTTCAACGGGTATTCCCTATCTCGGACGCTCCAGTGTCCCTATTCCCCATCTCAGAGTCCTCGCTACGTGGTGTCTACGCTCCAGCTATAGGGTCATAGACTTCATTTTTACTATCAGGTATGAGCGAGAAGCGTACGGCTGGTACCGCTGAAAACATTCGCTGTCGGTGCTATTCAACAACCGCTGTTATCTTTTTTTCTAATCATCTAGTTTGACACCTACACCTTTCTACCTGTACAATCGTCTTACTTCTAGATTATTTACAGCCCATCCTGGATGGAGCTTCACGGATTACCATAGCCAGCACTTGAATAAGAAGCACCGTATTTTTTGCCCCAACGTTTATATGTCTTTCGGTCGTTGCCTGGGGTATTCTCCAGGACTTGTCATAGCCCTGACGTGTTCCACAGAATCACTCGCTTCTGCAACGTACTTCACAAAACCAGTCCCTGCTGCAACGTATTTCACAACACCAGTCGCTGCACCGATGTATTCCACAAAACCAGTTGCATTTGTGACGTATTCCACAAAACCAGTCACTCCTGCCACGTGTAAATTCCAGTCGCAGTAAATTTTAATTCATTCTTATCACCTTCTATTACCAAAAGTCAAGGCTACTTTTAGTTCTTGTACGTGTAGACTCATTGATTTTTCAGTTTTCTTCAGGAGTGCTAATTTAGTTCTTTTGTAAATCGCTTGAGTCAATTTAATTGTTCTAAAGATTCTAATCCTGACATCTTGTATTCGCTTTGCAGCTGCACATCCATTAAAACTTTTCGAATAACATCCTACCGCACGCAGTGATTGTTAAAATGAATGCAAGCTTAAGAAATCTTATAAAGGTAAATTCTATTTTATTTCTACGCCCATAGATCCACTAGTAATCGAAAGCCACGGGTTGTTTGGTATGGCAAGGAACGAAGATATAAAAACTCTATCCTTGCCATCCGTTGAAAATGTATTCAACAGTCGAATAGCAAAAAATATTACTCTTCCTAGGGTTATTTTTATGACTTAGAACTTGAAGATAAAGACTTCATTTTGAAATACGCTAGCTGTATGCAGCCCACCTAAAGGGAGATCAGATGCGCTAGAGTGGGCACTATTTATAGAAGGCCTCAGCGAATTTGACCTAATGCTACAACGTGACTCTCACGTGAGTGGAGACATATATGCCTAGTCCGAGACACGGACTCCAAGCACAGCGTTGGATGTTGATCGATTTCAGACGCAATTCTGTTACGCTACGGACATGTCTGTACTACGATGAATTTCACGGCGCACACCAACGGGCCTGAGCTTTTTCACTTTCAAGTTCCGTAACGGTTTATGGGTTCCAACTTTGCCGTGAACAACGATTTAGCTTCTCACAGCACAAAATTCCACACAAGATCGTAAAAATTTTGACCTAAGCCACCAAAAAATGTTAATAAAATTTTCGCTCTATGTAGACAGCTCTTGAAGCTACCGGTTGTTAAACATTACAAGGTAGTCTGTAGACGCTCGCTATGCCTGTCGACTGACATCCCCACTAATGGTGCGGTAGAGCCTCTCAATAGTGCACGTGCACGGCGGAGTTACGGAGCTATTCGATTCACTGGAGCTAGTGGGGCGCAAAATGTAAATGGCATTGATCGTCGGAGCAGAGCGCCTTCTAAGGAAGCTTATAAACTAACTTGCGCATTACATTGCTCATCATTTTTTGGTATGTATACCCTATTAGCATAAACGTATAACATGGAGGCTAAATCATGCAAGGTTTCACCGAAGCAACCGATAAAAGAACATTTTTAAAATCTCGATGAGAGACTCAGAGAAAGGAAAAGTACAATTATAATACAAGCTCATGCAAGACAACTTCGTAAGACTAGAGGTGGCTAACACTCGCATGAAATTGAGAGTTGGAAACCAAAAGGGTGGAAGATATACAGGTTATTTTAAAAAATGTACCCACTGTTTTGGAAAAACATTTCCTGTTCAAATTGAGATATTTCAAATCTGTTTTCCGCATATTGCTAAAAGGAATTTCTTCGTAAAATTCGATGTTATTTTGCACGAATATTAAACAATAAAGTGGTATGCACTAGGCTTGATAAACAAGGGTATACCAGCACCTGTTGAGAAGTTTATTTGTACTTTAGTTTAACTGTAGGAATTTTGAAATATTGTATTTTGCTATGAGATTTAAAAAATTATATCTTAGATGCAAACAACAGGTGCTAATGCTTTACAGTTAATCTATCAAACATTTCATATTTGAATCACACTTGATTTGATTAACAGTTGTAAATTTTTATAATGAAGTCAAATAAATTTCTCAAGAAAGTACAGCAAACGATTCTTAATATTTCAGGTTAAACAAGAGAAATGAGCGACCGAATGATTGGAGATGTGGGGTTTTACTGCAACGAAAGTAAACCTCTCAACAAGAGTTGTTATACTCTTGTTCGTCCAGTTCGGTCCATACTAAGTTTTTGTTTAATATTTGTGCATAAATGAATCACTGCTTACGAACAACACTTTTTCTAATGATCGACATGCTGAAAACATATATGAAATATTTCAATTCAAACCGAAAATATGAGTTTTCAAAAAGTGAGTACATTTTTATTAAATACCCAATACAGTTCAATATAACATAGCACTAAGCCCATATAAGACTCTTAACATTTTTTCTTGAGTTTGTCGAGCAGAATTAACACTTTGACCGCGATTTTCCATACAGGAAAAATTTCATGGCGACAAATATCTCCGGGACCAATCTAAAAATGAATGGCTCTAATCTAAACTAGTAGATTCTAATCATGGACACTAATTTCATGAAAACTTAAAAATTTGTACTCATATATATTAGTGGTTACATTAGGTTAAGTTAGATGTTCACATGTGCCATATGTAGCGCACGTCGCAGTACAAGTAATAAGGTTGCGTACGAGGGACGTCACCTTCGTCCCGCTCTCAGAAGAGGTGCGATGCCGTTTCGGCCACTAAGAGTAGCTCTGGAAAACTACATATCTCGAGGCAGTCCCAATGGGCGCTGGGCAGAAAAAAAAATCCGAATCCATAGAACAGCAATCAAAAGGTTTTCTTTGTGCTAATTCCGTTTAAAATGATGCACCGCATTCCAATTTTTTCTTTCAAATTACTACTTTCATAATTAAGGCCTAAATTGCGGATGAACGATCATAATTTTTCTTTCCGACTAAAGCTATCAGAGAAACTTCTCCTACTGATCAGGAAGTTTGCCATAGTAGCATTGATCGCTTTGCTTCGCGTCCATTTCGGTCATCGTTATCAAATTCTAGAGAGACTAAACAAACCTAGAGCGGCGAAAAAATCGACCCATAAAAATTGCAGAGCACAAAATGAGGAACCTGATCTGAAGCCAAGCCTCTGAAATATCCTAGGTACAAGTCAGAGGAGAATGTAGAAAAAATAACTACGCAACACGGAAGAAGTATTTCCAGACATTTAGCTGTTTGATGGGCTCTTAAGCTCGAACGCATCAGACTAATGTTCAGCTTTTATAGCACCCTGACAAGCAGTGATGCGCAAGTAATGATGTGCAATCACAATCATTATTCTGCTTACTTCAAGTATTACCGCCTTTGAAATGTTTGGTCAAGATTTATTAGAAGTCACAAAAGTTGCGTTATCAGTGCATTAGAGAAACTGCTTGCTCCAAGTTAATGGCGAAATCGTTTTACTTATTTTCACTTTGAAAAAATAATGAAATTATTTCAATCATGCCCGTCCTTTACATGAAAATCTAATTTTTTCATTATTTATGCACTCAAATTCTCCAGTCGTCACGCCAGAATGATTTAGAAGTGAATTAAATTTTACTGCTATCAGTGGTACACATTTGCAAATTTTGAGGATAATTTTTATCCTCGAAACACCCAGCTATGTCACGAATAACTACAGATAAAAAATCTGCGTGTTTCGAGTTACTTGAAGGTGGGTGAATGGTTGAAGAATTCTATGCGAAAAATATGAAATTGGAACACGCTTTAAGAACTAGTGTGTCATAGCCCGAATCGAACGCAGTATCCCTCAATACACTTCTCAGTAGACGTAGATGTTCAAATCTTGCTCATAAAATTCACAAGCCAATTTATTGCAAATTACGTGCTTTTCGTAAACAGTCATGTGTTCTCCCTATTGGAAACATTTTCGGTGCAAGAGATCACTTTTCCAGTAATTTTAGTTCACTCTAAGTGAAATGAAACTGACAATTCAAACGTGTGATGTATACAAGAATCTTTTTCTGTAATACGAGTTCTAACTTTTAGTTCATTTCCTCCAGTTACAGGTGTTATTGTTCTTTGGTGAAACAGAGTTCACGGACCTCGTGTCCATGTCTGAGGACCAAGCGGTAGGACCCACGTACCCGTGCAGGTTGATATTTCAGTATTTTTCAACAGTGAACTTAATCTCGACTCTCACAAATTTCCTGATGGTCACAAGTTCATTCAGTGGGAAGTTCGGTCACCAATATAAAGGCAATTCATATGTCCCCATATATTAATCTACAGAACACCAACGAAGAATAACAAAGAGTAACCAGATCGATTACATTCAAAGTTATTCCGATCACAACGAGCGTACAACAAAAGCGCTTGCAAATGCGTCCAAAAACTTTGTGAGGGATTTTGGACTTGAATTCAAAATCCCTCTCAAAGTTATTGTAATTGCGTCCCTATGTAGGTAGTGATTGTCGGCGTCATCTCAATGCCACTGACGTTTGTCTGCTTATAACAAACAATATCAGTACACTACTTTAGAAAGAGCTCAAACTTTGTATAATAACACTCGACAACACAGTAATTCGACCGTCAACGTACATATGCACCAGAAGTACTACAGTCATGCAAAAATTTGTTCTAGGGTACATATATCGGCCACCTCAACGAGAGCGAAAATATAAGCATTCTACATTAAATGCCGTATTAAAATTTCGAGTCGACCTTAGGTTCTGACTATGCATGCAGAACCCATTTCTGTTAGAAGATACCAGAGAAACGACAATCTCAAATATGAAAGTAGAATGAACTACTTTCAACAGAGTGTCTTGCTTCTCCTTCTCCGAGGCGAAGAACACGAATGGATACGGCTCACATTTATCCAGCAATGACAAAAATCGGATTTATTTCCATCAGATGGCGCTTCCTAAACTTCGAATAAGATTTCGTTGGTCAAATCGCTAATCAATGCGGTTGAGTTAAGTTCTTCTGTGCGTAACGGCAGTCGAGCTCAAATTCTTTTCAAATATCAAAGTACGGCGGCTGATGAAAGTTCAAAAGCCTTTTTACCTTTCGAACAGAGTAACTATATGATTATCATAGTGTTACATAATCTGCACATTTCGGTGCAATCAAACACAACTGAAATTTTGCTCTCAACAAATTACAAAACCAAATCAAGTGAAAAAACTCATTAAAATGTCTCGTGAAGATAAACATGAAACAAAATTTGTCGTAATAAAACCTCCATAACAACAACCCCGAGCATCCCAACAAGTGCGGTTTTCATTATCTCACTTAATCCGGAGCCGGTATCCAAGTTTCGATTTACAGTTGATGAAGGTGCTGCTAGAAGTTACCGATATTTTTCGTACAAAAAAGATTTCTTCTCTCAAAACTAGCGTTCAAAGTCAGGGTCCATGAATAGAGCCGCGAATTCGGTATGCGCCAGTGATAATTTCAACCGGTTTTGACTGAGTTAGGGCGGTAGTTCTTCGCAAAGAATTTGGAAGTGATTTGAAGTCTCTATGTCAATTAGGCTAGAAATGAGAGATTGGCCAAAATTGAGGAGTCGCATTACGTATGTAATGGGGAATCACGCCCCTATTGCATATGGTGATAAATATTAAGAAAAATGAAATTTTTACATAATTATAGTAACCCATGATTACCACGCGCTCCCATGCCAAGGCCGAGTTTAATACGGACACTACGCTACACATCATAGAAGGCTTTTCCGTGCTATGTCGGACACTCACTCAGCATGGGAAGACTCGCTACAGAATGCCTCACTGCAAGCCGCTCCTCAACCAAGCCTGCAAATAGCTAGATTACAGGACCCCAGCACGAATCCTGGCTACTAAGAACTAAGTGAGAGAACTGATGGAGTAACATTTGTTGCATAAAGTGGTTAAATTGAACGACTGTGCTCATTTAAATACAACTGAGCAGCTAAGAAGAACAACCGAAACACGACGATTACATGCTCACCCTGTAGGCACCTCAAAGTTGCTCCAACAAGCCAAAGACAAGACGCATGCCGGGGCTGAGAAGGGCGCCGCAACTGGAACAACAGTCCTGTAACTTTTTTAATGCCGCAACTCCCGGCACACGGAGCTTAACACGACAAGGTCCGAGCAGGTGGAACATGCACACACATATGCGCCGCAAAAACAAAACTCATTTTCCAGAATTTTTCAAAGTGCGCAAGGCCGCACAGCGACGAGCAACGAACACTTCAACAAAAGTGTTTCACGCAATCAGTCAATGTCTGAAGAGACTCAAATTTGGGGATCGAATGCTAATTTTGCTTTCTATTCTGGAGTCAGGTTGATAGTCAAAGGACTGTCCAGCTCCTCGACTCCCGACCTGACTCCACAATAGAGAGCAATGTTAGCACTCGATGTCCATATTTAGCTGTCTGCCGACTCTGTCTTCAGAGTTTGGTCTCCTTCTGACACTCAGTCGGTGGGCTCTTGAATTTCGTTTCGGTAGTCTAGATTCGATTGCAGTCTTTATTATTAATAATTCAATAATTAAAATGTTATATAACTGTATTACATTATTGTACGAAAAATTCAAAACTGCTAATGAACTGTGTTTATTATTCATTTCATTGTTCCAGGAGGAGAGCATTCGAATAATGTTCAGCTATGTTCGGTTAAACCCTCGATGTTAATAATAAATAAAGTGATGAAATAAGTTCTGAATATTCTAAACAACGTTAATATATTCAGTACATGCGTAATGATTCACGCAACCAAAATACGAATATAATGCACTTGAAGCCGGAAATTTATAGAAATATTTTCAGCCGTCAAAATAGAATTTAGAGTTGTACAACAGGAGAAAAATGGCTCTCAATAACTTTACATTCTAATTTGCCTTTTGTGCATCACGACGTTCACTTTGAAGACGTTTAAGATAATAAAAGATCATCTAATCCTCTGGAAAATTTCGTTCGTATTTCGACTTGCCGATACGTTTTTGAATCTGAGACGTGGACACCTTGTGTTCCAAGCACATTTAGCGCAGCTGTCATTCGAAAATCCATAATCTCTCCCAGAAAACTTTCACGCGAGTCAAATTACAACATTTAACCGGAATTTTCTTTTGAACGTACTATTGTACTACAAACGTACAAGATTTATCCTCCGAGTTTCAGAAACCGATGGAAATATACGAGTAGTTCCCAGTCTGTGCAGCCGTATGACCAAGAATGTTGCTCCGAGCATTCCGTGTTGTTAACAACAGTCCGCTGAGCTCCCTAACGAGTGCAGGTCAGGGTCCGACCAATTAAATGAAACAAGCCATTTGCTCAAAAAAAACTAAGAATGACACTGCTGAGACCGATCAATTTCATGCGGAAAAAACAATACTTGAAAACAATGTACAGTTCAGACTCAGAACCTCGGTGCGAATTAATGATTCTTGAAAAAGAGATCATGCAGTTCCACAATGCAAAATTTGCCCTGAGCCAAAGAGATATGAATTTGTTAATCAATGGCTGTACGGCTGTTATTTAATACGTCGTAATTAGTTCATGTAGTTTCAAATTCAACGGGGTAAGTTTGACAATATATGCTTATAGAACAAATGCAACGCAACCCGTTAACTTTTCGAGGTCATGCAAGTACAACCAACAGCGCAGCGCAAGACAATAGCTGAAATTTGCTATGTTTTTTTCGCACGTAGGCTAAATTGGCCAAATTCTCAGTTACAATTGTTTTTCTTGATTGGGTGTTTTTCATCGACTTAACTGCTTCTTACTGAACATGCATGAATAATTGAAGCATCTCACTCGAAATATTCTCAAACAATTGTGTCGCCCATGACACCAACTCGCGAGCACAATGTTGTTTTGTCAGGGCAACAAGAGGACACATATAACGTGTAACGATTCCGTTCCAAGTGAGTCGCAACTAGTCCAATTTAATTACTGTACTTTCTTTACTGGCGTCACAATCTTCATCATATTCTTACTCAAGAATTAATTTGTTCAACCCGAATTAAATTTGATAACTTGGCATGCCCTGAACTTCAATATATACAATAAGTAATTTCATATTGATTATAGATTTAAATTATGAAATATAAATTTGCGGAAAGGTGATCCGAAGCATGCTGGTGACACCAGACTGAAAAATCTCACTTGGTGGGTTCTCGTCGTTGACTCATGGCAACAGTTGCGTTACAGCACATGTGCTTAACTCCCTGTACCATTAAGGCAGACGACTGTGCTTCTGTCTTTGGTTAAGCTTTTTCTTAGCAAAACCTGAATAAACTATGAAATAATTCAATATGAACTGTGTAAATTAAGGCCAAGCAAATGCTCATTCATAAGCTTCGTTGTGTCCAGGAAAGCTTCGTGGTATCCATGAGGTATCCGAGGTATCCTACGGCGGTATCCATGAAGGTTGTGACGATTCTTATATTAGTATTTAGGGATGTAAAGGGAGTTGCGGCGAGCTCCGATGGCACCTCTAACGCATCAAAATGCATTGTATTCGCAAATCTTCACATGCCTATAAAATATATGAAAAATATGTTGGGGAAAAAATTTTAATAGAAATGACGTGAGTTGCGGCTCCTATGTGTATGAAAACAAACCTCTGTTCATTAGTAATAACAATCTCTTCATTTGTGAAAAGGAATATAATATACTATTTAATCGCTGATAAACAATATCAAAAACTAGGATTCCTCATAACATCTATTTTTAGCAGTAGGAAAAATCGTCTACGCCGCGGAGGACGCCTTCCTTGACGTAAACCGAAGAGACGACGAAGAGCTCCATGAACCGAATAAATGAAAAACCCAACAAGAGCGGCATTCAGTACGACAGCATGGCACATGAACTTTTTAATTACGCAGCACAACATTGACCAAAATCTTGAAACTTTAATGAACAAAAGTTGCCCGCCGGCAAGTTTCATGTTAATAACTTCAGTACGACGGCGTTATGAGATGTTCGGCTGCCCCGCGGTCACGCGTGTTACGGCCGCACGACGAGCACCGACTTACATCCAACACAACGTTCTGCGCGCTACTGCCGCGGCTTCGGAGCTCGGAGCTCGGAGCTCGACAGAGCAGGCAGCAGTCCGTACGGGCGCAAAAAGCGGACAAAATCCAGCGTCGTCCTCGCACAACATCCCGTCTCCATGAAAAATCAGAGAAATGTTAAGTTTCGCTCCATAACACAAGAGCTTCAATTATGAATTGCAAAAAACATCAAAAAATTGATTAGGCTAAACGGGTGCTGTGTGCGAAAACATAGGTTACGTATATTATTTTGCCAGAATCATCATTACTTTCGAAAAAACGTTGTTTTCGGATGAAAATAAGTTCCACAAACATGTAAACTCATTCGATCGGCGAAATATTGAAGAACCTAACACATTTACATTCTTTGAACAACTTGTTTCGCTATAGATTTAAAAACGGTAAGCCCACAGATCCCTCGTAGAACCAAAAAAAAATTGTAAGTGACTTCAAGTGCAGGAAACGGGCATCTTAAAAATCAGGGGATTTCCCGAACGCCGCACCTCGGTGCACTTCACGCTTCTGTGCCATGAATTTCGGACCAGGCGATGTCATGGACCGCGATGAGTCTTTGCAAGTTTCACATCAAAAATACTACAAAAGAAGCATACCAAATTGCGAGGCAAGTTTCCATGGGGGAAATTTAAAATATATAAAATAATATCTGAAGGGTATGAAAGTCGAAGGAAATTTCCTTTATTTCTTGGCATATTCATTTTAAGGCTTGTGTTACAGTTCTCCAATAAATTCATATGTTAACGGCTTAACTGAAATTGATCTCCACATTTACGTCTGTATTTATTACGAACAGTGCCTCTCCTTGTTGAGCCTACATAACAGTCCTAGGCAGGCATAGATGGGAGTCATGACCTGCAAGGTTACTGCTGAGGTGACAGGGCAGCGGCTCAAGGCCCGTCCACACTATCAATCTTCTGAGCGAATTTCGTGTTCTTCAACTCTCTGCGAACACGATCACACCTTGCGCGTGGCAGATTTCGATGTGTTTGAGTTTTCCAGCTTGTTGAAAAACTCTAAACATAAGCTTTCGTAGAAAAAGAAAACACTCGCTTGGGGAAGATTACGCACATATGTATTTATTGTGCTAATGAATAGTTGATTTTTAGGGAAACGATTATTATGATAATTTATTCATTTGATAATAGCCTAATATTGTCGTATGAGCCTATTTAAATTAAGGATTAGTTGATTTAGCGTGAATGGTAGTTGGTAGTTACATAAATAGTAGCCGGCGACGGGCTGGTAGATCGGCGGCTTAAGATATTTCAAAACCGAGTAAAATCATCATTACCTATAAAAAATAACACACATAATTAACAACTGCCAAGAAATAAAATTAAAACACTAGAATACATGAACTATATACACGTATACGAGGAGCTGTGCCGTTATTTTACATTTTTCACAGGTACAAAGGTACAATTTCATGCGGTCGAAAGCGCAGTCTGGACAGCATTCAAAAAAGTTTCTTTTTATTTATGTTTTGGTGTCTTCATGATTGACGAAGAGTTTGATAGTGTAGACGCTGCTTTCGTGGACAAGAGAGCGTTTACTGCTCATTGTTCCTTACTCGTTCTGAATTGTAACACTACATATCTCACAGCGTCAAATTTTAAGCTTCTCTACAAATGTTAAGGCAGTAAAACAAGTCATTATTGCCATCCGTTGTTTGAAACTGGTCTTATGAGTGAGAGAACTGAGAAGGTTCTTCCTCTGTGATTGAGATACCCATTTTGAACGGCTATTCATCACATCGTAGTGCCCGAAGGCGAGCAACTACCAAGCTGCAAATCAGAGTTTGAAGGACTAATTTATATGAATCTTTGATTGCTGCTCTGTACGCTTACAGTTATCGCCAAGCAATATATCATATCATATGTCACGTGCAATACTTTTACTATTGGAATAAATGATCTCTTTATTTCCTCAAACAGCACAAATCTGTACAGTACAATTGTGAACTCATATCCCACTCTTAATATACATTTTGCAAGATCTAGAGGGCACAAATCTATAGCAGTTTAGTCGTACTACAACTTTAATTTAAATAATAGATGTCTCATTCTTCAGAATTCATACTAGTTTCAAGTTTTTTGGTATAATTTTACGGCCTATGTTATATATAAGAGAATCAAGGTCGCCATGTGCCACCTTTGCATTGTACTTTGGATTTTAAGTGGTATACACAAAAATCGCTCGAAGTTTTCGCTTAATATCAAAGTTTTCGTGCTTAGCTCAGAACTAAGAATCATAATTGGAAATTTCAATACGAAGTCTACACATAATTCGAAGGTTGCAGTCTCTCTGATCACATTATTAGAAATTTCAAGGTGACTTCTACATTTTTATTGTAAAGCTGTAGTCTCACTAATCACATTATTAGAAATTTCAGTGTGACCTAGATTTTTATTTTGAAGCTGCAGTATTGCTGATTGAAAGCACGATTGTACCATGCTCTGTATGTGACTGATTTCGGGATAAAGATTCTTTTTCTTTCAGATGATGGAAAAATATGGAAGGGAAAAAAATTTCAATGCTATAATATATTGTTAATAAATTGTTCAAAGAATTTAATCAGTCAGTAGAAGGTAAAAATTAAATAAACATACAGAAATGTCCTGCTTAAAATTAACGACGGGGTCCGGTGAAAATTTTACTAAAAAAATGTTATTGCTAAGAACATCAAGAAATATTATTACTATTATCAAAAACGTATGCAATTTTATATTATTGTTATTTAATTCAGTAAAATATTTTTATGCTCCGGTGTAGTGAATATCTATTGTAATAAACTAAAACTACGTTAATATGAAGCAATGGTTCTCAATCTGGAGTCCATACTCCTCTAGCTGACAGTGAAAAGGCTTCAGGGGTCTGGAAGGAGCTCGTCAAGCCACATCGCTGATTTTTGCATCCCATCATTACTTATGATGACATTGGCGTCTGTGGTACGACATTGGTACGACAATTTTTGCAACCCATCATTACTTATGATGACATTGGCGTCTTCGGTACGACATTGGTACGACAATTTTTGCAACGCATCATTAGTTATGATGACATTGGTGCCTTCGGTACGACATTGGTACGACAATTTTTGCAATCCATCATTGCTTATAATGACGTTGGTGCCTTCGGTACGACATTGGTACGATAATTTTTGCAGCCCACACCCGTTGGCTTCACTCAGGTCCCAATCCTAGTGCTACTAAGTGTCCTAAGTTGTAAACTGTCGCTCAACCTCGAGCCATTTAAAAATTGCAAAGAGAACACCATGCAAAAAATTCAATAGGTTCAGAACTACTGATACGAAGTTATCCGCTGTGAGAGTATTTGCAACCTGAGCCAGTTTTTCCGTCATCGCACGCATGGGTAAAATAAGTGCTCTGTAAGAAAGCTCGAAAATTAGATAGTGAAGAACTAAAATGGGAAGTAAAATTTAAGCTAACACTACCACAAATATGCAAGTGATAAAAAACAGCTTGCTAAGTTAGTCGAAATAAATTTGGTTCTTCAAATTAAATCAAGCTTAAGTTCTCGATGTGAAATTCTTAACTACTCATTATT
The DNA here is from genome assembly GCA_014899125.1 of Orchestia grillus. Lineage (NCBI taxonomy): Eukaryota > Metazoa > Arthropoda > Malacostraca > Amphipoda > Talitridae > Orchestia > Orchestia grillus. The sequence goes on along the minus strand of VOMN01090839.1, from coordinate 2,643 downwards.
CGAGAAAAGCTCCCGCAATGCCACTTTTTGGAAGTAAAAGTAAAGTTGAATGATTGTGGATTGCGGCACCGACGACCAAGGCTTCTGGCAAAAGCTGTGCGAAAGTGTTCGGCTAAATATTGTACTTGCCGTCGTTTTACAGTCTATGTTGTGTTTGGTTCATGCGTTATTCTATTGTCGTTGTTCGGAAAAAATATTCTTAATTAACAATGAGGGAGAATAATAAATCGCTAATGCGAAAATGTGATTGAATGCGATATCTGTAACAACTTTTGGTAAGCTTGCCCTAAAAGCCTTGTAGCTTATCCGGGCCCACATGTGGTATATATCCTGATCCAGGTTCTTCGTCATTTCCCATTTGATTGTAAACCTGTATCTGATGCAAGTTACTTGTGGCAAATAAATATTTCTAAATAAGTCTTCTGTTAACAAGATTTTTTCTGCAATCAAGAAGACCTTCGGAGGTAAGAGGCAGTTGTGGCTGGGCCAGGTAGTGCCACATTCCTTTTTAAATTTGCAGAAATCAAATTAATTTGCACCACATTCCTCTTTAAAAATAACGTTGCTATAGTTTTCTTTCAAACAACACTCTCCGATCCTACTTCTTCAGATCTTAATTTTTTACACACATATGTAAATTTATACGTAAGAAAAACACCGTAGCATGGCGAGTAAACACAAGCAACGAATAAGCGTTTTTATTAAAAATGCGTTCGTACATTGTACGACAGCGTTTCCACATTTTTTAGCAGACGAGTTTACTAACCTAACCAGCTTACGCACAAAAAAACAGGCTTCGGTACATTGCGCGCAAAGAAACGAAGATTGGAAGTAGGACAGCAGTGCCAGGCGCTGCGGGGGCCTGACTTCCTAACCCCACTACGTTTCGCTAAGAAGTTTACCTCAAAAAATAACATATTACCGCAGAGGGAATGGCATCACTGCTATTAGTTTCCTGGTTACAACGTGTTCAATTCCCCAAGCATAAATATAAATTTTAGAGCATCAATTGTCGATTATTGATAATTTCTCAAGGCGTTATAACTTATAAATCAGTTCACTCCATAAATTACAGTGCTTAACACCATTTTTTTGGCAGGGTGTTTCCGAATACATTTTAGTTAATGTTGGTGCACTGAATTTAAATATGTCATTAGTTTTTGTCCAACACATCAAGTTTTCAAGACATATTATACATATACTATAGCTGAAAATCCTTTACTCATTTCTTGAGCAAGAATTAAGCTACGCAGTTAAGCAGGTGGAATAAAAAGCAGCGAAATAGATTCAGAAGTTGGAAGATCTCCCAGAATTTTAATTCGAAGGTTGTCAAGGTTTTGGTGGTAGTTACAATTCAGCACAGGAGTTCCGTCTTTCATAGACCCATTTCCTCAGAATCACTGAATAGATGAAAGCGACAGCATCCTCGTTGATGCAGAACACTTTATTAGTATTTAAGAAAGCCTTAGCGGGCCTAATGTCAATCAGTATACGGAATAATATGATGGTTACGAAGGATTTTCCACTTACAAGATTATCGCGGTTCTCTGACACGCTGGCCGCTCTACAACAAAAATCGGACTGATGCCGGGTACTGCAGAATCTAATACGTTCAAGAAAGCTAGTATTCATGGGAGCTATAACGGAGTTAAAATATAGTAATTTCAATTATTGCAAGTTTCGTTGGGAGTTAGGGATGCGAGCCCCACTTACATACGGGGGTAACAAATTATATCACATTGTGTGTGAGCGTAAACATAAATAAACGTCCGCCCCGTCGTCCGCAGTAAACCCTACTTGAACTTACATCTTACGACATAGAGATGACCGATAACTACCTAGGCTCTTAGCTCACCTTCTAGTTTAATGCCTTTCCAGGACCTAGCTGAAGTGGCCTTAGAGAAGTTACAAAGTTAGTTGAAAGAAGCCAAAGACACTCAGCCCCCGAACAAACAGAAGAGTAGAAGAATATCTCCTTAGGAAAAACGTTAGTAACGTCAAAAAAGTCGCCTAACGACGACAACCACTCCTTTCTAGGTAGGTTTATTAACATTTCTTAAGTTAAGTCAGTAACGAGTAAAGTTACGACACTTCTCAAGAATCAAGTGTCAAAGTATGCGATGTTCGGAACAAAGCCTAATTTTAAACCTGCTCATCACCCTTCCTGAATAATAGAACTCGGGTTTCATCTAGTGAATAACTACGTACAAGTACTTATATATGCAACGCCCATACGGGCTTTAGTTAAAATTAACAGAGTTTTTAACGGCAGCTATCGTCGCTGAACTCGAAAATAGTAGCTGAGCGGACGAGGGATAAAATGCCCTTGCGGGTTATGTTAAATAAAGAAACTCGAAAAGTACAGGGTGCACACATAAATAAATCATAATTAGAGACAGTGTAAGACGAGCATGTTTAAAGAGAATTATATTGTATGCCATTTGAACTATCAAAATTAGATGTTCGAGTCGCAACCGCTGCAGCTCGTCTCGACCGGCCCCGAAGGCCGCAGATCTCAGATCTCACTTCGGGCTCTAAGTCTTCATCTTCTCGGTCGCGCCCAGGCGGAGAGGAAATTCCCGACAATACTTGTACATAGACAGATGGATGGATGGATGGATGGATGGATGGATGGATGGATGG
>VOMN01090833.1:0-16971 GCA_014899125.1 Orchestia grillus | reverse complement strand
GCTCGCCAATGAAGTCTTTTGTCCGTAACGACTCGCCGGACTAACGGTTACTCTGCCCGTTATTGGCAGGCTCATACTTAAAACGGCCCGTTACCCCGCCGTTACCGCTTCTGGGGAGCTGCTCCCCACCCATAAGTACATTTGCCTTGCAGGAATTTTTGCGTTTTTAGTTTTTATGTGTCAATAAGTCGGTGTGTTTTGCAAGCGCGTGGCAGTACGCAGCCACCAACAGGGTCCCGTCGGCCGGACACAACGCTCAATGCAACGAATCGCTTTTGCTAATTATCCCTCTTTACGAAGTGCACCTGAAAACGTCACTTTTGGCACACTCGAATTTTCGGCAACCCCTTCAAAATCACAGCGTCTTTAATGACCGCCTATATTTAGCAGTCATGGCTTTTGAACAACCACAATTGTTCTAGTGACCATCGGGATTTACATAGAAAGCGATGTGTTTCAAAATGTTTTCACGTCATTTGCCTCCAACTAGAGGACAAAAAAATCCGAAGCCTGCTTGTGTGGTTGGCGGTAGCTTCTTGCACAGCTCGGGAAGTTTTTAACAAGCATAATCTTATATTAACGATCGCTTTACACGACCAAAGTTCTTTAACAACCACAGTCTTTTAACAATCACAGTTTTTTCAACAACCAAAATTTTGTTTAACAAATTAAAATGTTTAACAATGAAATTTTTTAACAACCTCAGTGTTTAAAGAACTACAGTTTCTTTAGAACCACATTTTTTTAACTGAGTTAGTTTTTTAGTTACCATAGTTTCCTAAAACAAGTCTTTAACACTCACAGAGTCATAACAAACAGAGCTTTTAACAACCTCGACGTCGTAGGTCTGTGAACACACAGGAAAAATTCCAGAAAAACAGGAATTCTCCAGAAAAACAACTCTGGTCAGAGGTAGGGCAGCCTGGGAGGGACCTGTGATCCATAGCCAGAGTAGATGGCCAAACCTCCTTACAGACTCGGACACACGAGGACTCACTAAGATTCACTAGGACTCACTAGCACTCACTAACACCCACTAGGACTCACTTGGACTCACTAACACCCACTAGGACTCACTAGGACTCACTAGGACTCACTAGCACTCACTAACTCCCACTAGGACTCACTAACCCTCACTAACTCCCACTAGGACTCACTAGGACTCATTAGGACTCACTAGGACTCACTAGCACTCACTAACACCCACTAGGACTCACAAGGACACACTAGGACTCCCTAGGACTTACTAGGACTCACTAGAAGCTCTAGGGAAATGAATTGCATCATTCCTGGTTAACCTATTTTTGCCCTTTGTGTATAAAGGTGTGAGAACATACACGGCTTTGCAATGCAAGGGATGCCCTTAGATGCCTCGACATTGTTTAGTTCGGGCACCCAGTCTCTAGGTCGAACTGGTGTGCCACCTTTCAAGAAACATTGTGATCTAACTCCCTTTCCAAAAAGAGGCATTTCCAAGCTAGCAAGCCCGCTATCACCTCCGGAATTGAGCTGTACAATTTTTTATCAAATTAACCGAAAAAATTGAGTTACACCCAACGGCAAAACGTTTTTTTATGCGTTACGTTTAGAATTTTACGTGAGCCTCAGTCGGCTCACTTGGCCTTTGTGGTGATGTGATGAAGTGGTAGTGTTCGCAGGTGATGAGACTGAAATGAAGTTTTGTGATGAAAGTCTGGGTCAGGTGGTTTATGCTTGTCTTGCTGGGTATTCAAATGATGAGTTTCCCATTGCTACTGCGTCACAGCAGAATGCCAAGGTCCTGAGATTGAGTACATTTACATAAATGTCGAGTTTTCTGTTACAATTATTCCAAAAACGATGCCAAGATACCAAGACTAGCTATAAAATACCTATTTTTTCGCTACCGTCGCTGCAGAGCAAGATACCAAGATGCCGAAATACCACGATGCCTAGATAACAAGATGCTAAAACTATTCGATGCCAATTTTGCCTTTACCGTTTCTGCGCAGCAAGATGCCAAGATACCAAGGCTAAGAATTTAAATGCCAAGTCCCCATCGCCATCTCAGCAGGGCTAAAGAACGGAACAAAAAGACTTTTAGCACCAGCGCTGGAACCACACGAAGAAATTAAGTGATTCCAAAGGCTTAGACTTAGGCTGTAAAGGCTTCACGCAAAGAAAAGGTCGCGCTACATAAAAGAAAAAAATTCTTTCGCTCGCCTGCCATAGCCAACCTCGAGAGAAAAATAATAATTAAAAGATTTGAAAGCAGGTCTGAGCGTTATTTTATGAGCAAATAAGATTACTCCCAGGATCTGAAGTGATTAAGGCTAAATTAAAAATGTATAATGAATGCCAGCGCTGAAGCTTTGAGGCCCTGCTGCTGTTTATCTCAAGTTATAAAAAAAAGCTATTGAAACTAGTCTCGTGCTCTTACCAAGGAGAAAGTTTCAATTGAATTTAATGAACACCACGAACAACATGAACATTACGAGCAGTATGAATATTAGAAATTGGACGAAATGTCATAGCGTGTCCATAACCCCTTGCAAAGTACGACCTATTTTCATTATATGATAATTGTTTAATACAAGCATCGTAAATTCTACGAGTGTAATACAAGCAAAATAATTACTACGGCATTCAGTGGAGCGCGATGGCGCTGCAAACCCACTTTAGGCCTACCTGAACCTGAGTGTTGTACTCAACCACCCGTAGCCTGTTGGGTCACCATTTCAAAGTCCTACTTGAGCCTCTAATGGTTCTTCTTTATTTCCTGACGAATATCCAAAGCCACAGAAAATAATTCATTCACTTTAGTCCTAATAAACCGTAGTCATGATGCGATAGAAAGCCCTCATTTAATTACTGAGAGATGAGCTCTTAATTTTTGCCCTATGTTATTACTGAAGATTCTGCACTGCTTCAACAATGCAAAATGATCAGAGTTTTAGAATTGTATTAGCTAGATAAATTTATTCATATATCACCCCGTAATCGCCATTCTAAATGAGTATGCAGTAGATGCGTAGTGAATACAATGAAATTCCATGACATGTATTTATGACTTTCAAGATTGTGAGGAAAGCCTTGTCACCAAACTCACTCATAAATTCATATGTATTATTAGCCAGTTTATATGTATTACACACCAGTTCGGACGTATCTATTAGAAGTTCAGATGTATTACTCACTAGTACATATGTATTTCTCATAAGTTCAGATGTATTATTCACTAGTACAGATGTATTTCTCACAAGTTCTTACATATAGCGCACACGTTCAAATACAACTCCATTTTATCGGTGACTTCCTACCTCGATAATTTATAAACCCGAGAATACGTAAGGTTGAAACGTGTGCGAATGATCTCTATTAGGAATCACGGTGCCGTGATCCAAGCTGTTATTATCACTGGAATGAGCCGGTGTAAACCACCGCAGCCCTGCACCAATTACCGCTCCTCACTCGAGTGACGTAACTAGCGACTCCAGCAGCCTCTCTCTACGAGATAACGGCGGCACACGAACGTAAAAATTCAGGATTTAAAATCTAATAGAGGGCTATGAAGGCATAACTCCATCAAATGAAAGAAGCACATCATCGTTCCAGCGGTAGGAAACTCGTTCTAAAACTGCCTGAATTGATTCAGAGCTTAAAGTTAACAGAGAAAGATAGACTATTAAGCAGCTGATGATATTGATCGAGACGCTGAAGCTGGTGATGAAGTTGATCGCTACTGAAGCTGTTGATGGAACTGATCGAAACTGAAGCTATTGCTGACGTTGATCAGGACTCTGAAGCTATTGATGTTGTTGATCGGTTTCAAAATTATTGCGTGCAAACACATTGCTTCAATAATGACACATGTGAGAAAAAAGTTAACAGATCTTTAATCTGACCCCTTCAATTATAAAACATGGTTCAAGCGATTCTTTTAATTTATTAAAGTATCGTGATACTTATCTGAGCTGTGCATACAAAGAATAGAATATTCATGATGTGCTGCATATCTATCCTCATGCACACGCTCAGAAGACATTTTGATGCACAGGAGTGTGCACACCTACCCTCGCGAGCTCATTGCTGCTGCTACAAGCGGAATGTGAGGGTGTGCGTGGCTATGAAATCCAGTGCAGAATAAGTGTTTAGAGTTTACTCAGTCCCCTCATTAAACTATCATTTCGGCTTATTCGATCGAAGAATTAGTTCAGATCTATGCTAAGGTATTCTTCACGCGCCTTACTGATTTGTTGAACCTTCAATGACGGATCTGCGTTGAGTCCAGTAACTTTTGGGTTCATGAGTAGTAAAATACTTGCTTCCCATCTACAATTTTTATCTGTTGTTACTTCTCACTCGTGTGAGGATAACTATCCGCGCTCACGCTAGCTTGTGCACGAACACACAAAAAACGCTGCCATCCACCTGCAAGCACTGATGCATTTTTGTGCTTGCAGCTCAGTGACAAATGAAGCAGCGGCAACAAATGGCAGCTTTAACGCATGCAGACACTGTGCAGTGACGACTGGGCGAGGGGGGAGGGCTCCAGGGACAGGAGAGGTGATAGAGGTGATAGCAGATATAATAGCAGGGGTAATAGCAGAGATAATAACAGAGGTAACAGCTGCGGTAGCAGAAGAGGTGACAGCAGAGGTAAAAGCAAAGGTAACAGCAGAGGTAACAGTAGAAGTGTCAGGCGTGGTGGTGTAAGAAATGGCAACAGTGGAGCAAAGCGCGTCTGACAGCAGCGATGCTGTCGCTGGCAGGACAGTAATGGATGCTGTCAGGAGTCGGTTCTCCATCTGACAGGACAAAAGTGCCGTCTACAGAAAGAACGGCGGACAGGAGACAGACGGGCGGAGTAGATACTGTCCAGCTCTGGAGCTGAGTGGTGGCGGCGATAGCGTTGGTATTCGCTTTGAAACGCTTGTTGGGAGAGGTGTTGGTGTGCGGTGCGGGTGTTTAAACAAGTGTAGAACGCTTTGATTTATGTTTTATGGGGGCTGGTGTGCGTTGTAGGCGTTGAAACTAATGTTGAACATTGAGACAGGTGTTAAATGTAGGTGTTCAGAGGCAGGTTTTAGGTGTAGGTGTTAAATGCCAGGTGTTACGGGAATGTGTTAAGTGTTTGACAGGTAACACAGCTGCGTTAGGAATTAGGAAGAGCTCAGGACTAGTCTGGTGAGGCGTCCCACACCTGAAATGAGGGTCTGCGAACAGCTCTGCTCGGTTCAGGACTTCTGCGTTTGTTGTATTTTCTCACACGTTCATAATGAGGTATTCAGAGCGGTCTTTGCTCCGTCTAAATTTGGGATACTGAATAATTGCGTTATTTGAAGCTAATGAAAGGTTACTTCATGATTGGGCTAGAAGGCAATTACATATATTTGAAAGCTTTTGAAAGATCACTAGTAACATACGTATGTAGATGTGAGAAAAAATAGACGCTGTAGAAATTATTGAAGAGGAAGGGGGAATATCAGCAAGTTGCCTCCGTCTTCACTCTGATGCGGAAATGTTTGGTGTCTCATTTGACTGTCACAATACCAACGCAAAGGTGTGTCATGTGCTAATTGTAGCAAATTTCGCGATCGTGTGAGCCGTACAAATGTATGTACTTTCCAGCCATGATACACCCAGCACAAATCCACGGAATTCCCGACGAAAGTTCAACTTTGCATTTTCATAAATTTTCCGGATGAACTCAGAAATCGAGCCTGCCCGTGAGATTTTCTCCACAATATTGCTGACTGCTTTCTAAAAAAAAGTAATTTATGACCCAGATTTTGTATATGAATGTCTTTAGCGAAAACTATGACCACTTCAATGATATTGCCGAGTGCGCCAGGAAAAGTTTACAATGGAAAGACCTTGTCAGATGAAATAGCTTTTAGCCACTCTTGCTCGTTAGCTGGCTCCATTATCTTAAAAATTACCGAAAATATACACGAAGTTATGCCATAGAAAAATTGAAAAGTAATTCCGAGCGCAATATTCTATCTTGTGTATGGGAGCGAATTCAATCGCCACCGTAATAAATGGTTTGAACGTTGAAATTTTGATGACATATTTTGTGGGCATTAGTCAAAGTATCGAAATGAACAGCTGTAAAATTTCCCTCTAGTAGTACTTTGCATCTTTGTTTGAGCGATTTTATGACCCACTTCCTAGGAATTAAGGTTTAATTGAATCCTCCATCACTTGCATCTTGAGCTTGAATTTTCTTCTCACTTGATGAGCGAGTGACATTTATTTTCCTCCCGTATCAAAAAAAAATCCGTGAGAATGCCACTGTTGTATTCGAACACTGCATGCATTACTTATTTAATTGTATGTTCTATTTTTTTGTACGGCCATGAAAGTTGATTTAATTTTCACCACTTTTTCTTTGCAGGATTTCCCACATTTCTACATCACCTTCCTGACCGAACAAGGCGTCGGAGAAACGGTGCTCTACTTCAAGGATACACAACATCGTCTCTGAGCTGCAGCTCCCTCAGCCTTTAGCCGTTTTAGTGGGGCCGTTTCGGGGCTGAGCAGTGCTTTGAAGAACCGTTTCTCCGTTGCTGTGATTTCTTACCGAGTGAAGCCTATTTTTCGTGCGCTTCCGTGCATATCTGTGTGACGGTATCTGCCGCCATCTTGGACGTCTCTCAGAGCTGCAAAACAAGTCTACGGGGAAAAATTGCCGCGTTTGGGTAAATGCATCGCGAACTGTCGCTCCGCTTACGATTTGCTTTGAAAAATTTCAGCCCATTCTTGCAGAGCATCGCAGCGACACGCCTGTTCTCGCCTGTGGAGAGCAGCGAGCGTCGGCTCCTGCTCGGTAAAATATAGGATGTCTGGTGGCATGCCTTGGTAAACGGTAAGACGGTAAATTCTCACATGAATAACGCGCTCGTCAGTGGCGCGATTTTTTGACAGGCCTTTACGATGGTACGCCAGTTTCTGTCATCAGGTCGTCCATGGTCCCAACGTCATGTGTCTGTCTCGTACAGGTCCCTGTCTCGGTCTCGTCTGATCACTGACTCTTAACCGACGATTGTTCTGGACAGAGCCCAGCTACGTGACGGACCTCTACCAAACCTCCGTCCCTGGCCCCAGATTGGTGGCGATGGATCCAGAGTCGCTTAGACAGAGAAAATATTGAAATTATTTATCCAACAAACTTCTTAGAATCGAGGATAAGTTTGTTCTGCAATTAGTTTGCATTTTAACTATCGCCCTCAAAAATTTGCCATGTGTATAGGATACAATATTTAAGATACAGGCTAGTGTTTAGGATACAGAGCTGGAATTCAGAAAGCTGATATCTAAAATTCAGACCTGGTACTTTGGAAATAAATATTTAGGATACAGTTCCGGTGCTTAATATACGAATATCTTGGAGAATAAATTCGGGATTTAGGATACATTTCTCTTGGAAACGAACCTGGTATTTAGAATGCAGGTCTCTTGGATGCAAACATGATAATTAGAATGCCGGTCTCTTGGATGCAAACATGATAATTAGAATGCCGGTCTCTTGGATGCGAAAATGATAATTAGAATGACGGTCTCTTGGATGCAAACATGATAATTAGGATTCAGGTCTCTTGGATGCAAACATGATAATTAGAATGCCGGTCTCCTGGATGCAAACATGATAATTAGAATACCGGTCTCTTGGATGCAAAAATGATAATTAGAATGCCGGTCTCTTGGATGCAAACATGATAATTAGGATGCAGGTCTCTTGGATGCAAGTATGATAATTTGGATGCAGGCCTCTTGGATGCAAACATGATATTTTGGATGCAGGCCTCTTGGATGCAAACATGGTCATTAGAATGCAGGTCTCTAGAACAGAAGCTTAGCACTTCGGATACGGGCAAAGAACATACGCAATTATTTCGTGAATCCCTTCGCTGACATATTTAAATATGTAAAATCCCCGAACAAAAAATTAGTCATTTGCTGCTAACATGATGTAGGACTACCACGAGCACGAATAATGGAGCGGTTTTGGGTGGCATTGAGCCTACAAGTGTCCTAACGCACACTTGGTCGATTTTGAACCCCTCATTCACCAACTGATCTCGTACTGTGCGCCCACTCTTCGTGGACGACCTTCTCGATATCTAAATTGTTGTTCCAGGTAGTCCCACAAATTTTTCATTGGGTTCATGTCTAGAAGCTTAGCTGGCCAATCTAAATGCCTGATATATCCTAAAGACCTGTCATACCAGTTGATGACAATTCTAGCCCGATATACAAGGCAATAGTCATCCTGAAAAATATGCAAAACAACATGCCTTTTTTCATTCAGATATTGTGTAAATGCCACAATTTAGTTATCTAGAAACTCAGTGGGAATATGCTGGCTCAGTTTGATGGATACCCCTACTAAAGGACTTAATTTTGTGTAATTAAAACAGCCCTATTACATGACAGATCCTCCTCCTTATATCACCCCTCTCGCACAGGTCTGGGTAAAGGTTTCATGAGGTCTTCGATGATTACGACGTGGTAGCAGAGACAGAACAATTATTCGTCAGACTTCATGACACTTCTCTACTCCTCTACAGTCCAATGTGCGTGTGCTTTAACCCAATTTAAAAGAGTAGTCTTGTAGGCAGGTGTTAATATCTGCCGTTTCAGACCCAATCTGCTCCACAGCATCGAGCTCCTAATGAAAAGCGCGTTTAGAAACAGGAAAAGCGCCATCATTGACATTTCACAATAATTCCATCCAAGATGCATAACGATTCCCGTCAACAATTCAAGACACTACGGCGGTCCCCATCCGTTCGAATTTCTTCCTTCTCTGGGTGTACTTTGGCCCGACCACATGCAAGAGCCCTTTTTTGCTATTCCGAGACTTTGTGCTTTCGTTTCATCGTTGTAGAGTAACCAAGACATAAGTCCACGTTTTGCCAGCTTTGAGCGAAGACTGATGCTGTTCAGTTACTACACACAATCAAAACTTTGGTCACAGCCTTGAAGGGCAGTTGATAAACTCAGTATATAACTTATATAACTTGCGCTCGACAATGCATAAGTTATTGATTGTATCCTAGGAGTCAACATACAATCGTGTCTTTGCCAAGATCCTTTGCCTTCACATACACACTCACACCTTCACATGTACATGAACTAGAAGCCATGCACACCCACACATTCACCCGTACACACACGCACACGGTATATGTCACACTCAGCAAACGTATACACACACAAACAAACAAAATTATAAATTTTCACACGAAAATCTGCCAGATCCTCTCCGCCAACCTGAAATGTGAGACAAAAATGATTTTTTTTACATCATCTGCAACAAAAAATAAATGGAAATCCTATCGAGAAGTCCTCGAAACGTGAACAGATATTCATGGAGACGGTCAAGCCTTGGTGAGTTAGTGCAGTCAGTTAGCGCAATCATTTAGGGGTGTAATTTAGCGCTGTCATTGAGGGCTTTCATTGAGGGCTGCCATTGAGGGCTGCCATTGAGGGCTGCCATCGAGGGCTGCCATTGAGGGCAGTCAGTGAGGGCTGCCATTGAGGGCTGCCATTGAAGGCAGTCAGTGAGGGCTGTCAGTGAGAGCAGTCAGTGAGGGCTGTCAGTGAGGGCTGTCATTGAGGGCTGTCAGTGAAGGCTGCCTTTGAGGGCAGTCAATGAGGGCTGTCAGTAAGGGCTGTCAGTGAGGGCTGTAAGTGAGGGCTGTCAGTGCGACATTCCATTAGGCCCGTCAGTCATGCCTGTCAGTTAGACCTGGCACATGGTGACGTCGAGCAGACGCATGAGGGGCCCCGGTAGAGCACATTCGTCGGTAGACTCTGTGCGTAAGACTGACAAGTAGAAGTGCCCTGTAGATCATCAGGCACACCTGTCAGGTGAGCCTGAGCTCGTTGCGCTTACCTGGCGTCTCCTTAAACCATTTCTACTACAGACATCTCCGTCTACTTGAGCCATATCCTCTGTAGACATTGCAGTCTACTCGAGCCATATCCCCTGTACACATTTCAGTCTACTTGAGCCATATCCAGTGTAGACATTTCAGTTTACTTGAGCCATATCCACTGTAGACATTTCAGTCTACTTGAGCCATATCATGTCATTTGTTCAAATTTTCGTTGATGATTCTACGGTTTAAAGGTCAAGTTAAAAAATGAAATTTCAACGTTTCTTCAGACTAAGTTCAGTCAGTTGCACGAGTCAGCCAGAGGCACGTGTTCAGAAATCGCAACATTGAGACAACGTTCAAAATCTACAGCAATTACCTCAAGAGCGGCAGCTGCAGGCTGCAGGAATATAATAAATGTACTAAATGGGTGTTGTCTTCAGTTAATAGAAAGGTTTACTTATATTACACGTGTTAGGAATGTTAACTATGTATTCATGATAAGCAACTATAGACATAAAGAATGTCTGCTAGACATCACGTCAGTATAACGAACTAATTTTAAAAAATTCATTTCACAAAGTGATTGAATTCTCGTTTACTATCACAAAGCTAATCTACGTAAATGTATTTTTCCAATCAATCCCTTTCATTATCTCACTGTGCGAGTAAAAATAGTTATATAATCTTAATTCATCGAGATCATCAGTGGCCGACTCCGGCCCCGGCGAGAGGCGGTTCATATTATGGAACCTCATCAATGATAAGAAAGCCCGCTCTCTTACCTCTCTTAAGTCCACTCAAAAATTAAGAAAAGCAGTGAATGAGTTTCGGCGAAAAGAAATAACGGCGATGAAATTGGATTAGCAGCCCACAATAGCAAGAACGATCTCCCCTTCAAGCTGCAGCTGCGAAAGATCAATGGATGCCGCTCCAACCCCACCAGTGCCACGGTCTCAGTGGATGGGGAGTTACTACCGTGACGATCTAAATTATAAGAGGACTTGGACCATAAGTATTTTCCCCGCATTTTAGCGTGGCGTGCGTCTTGTACGAGACTGACCCACAAATGTGCGTCATGAATGCATCATGACTCACTTCCTGAGTCGTGTGAGTGTGGAACATGTGCGAACGCAACAGAGGCTTTCTTGACGTTAGTCTACGGCATTTCAAACAAAAATTTAACTTACTCTCACTCACATTCATTCTTCAAATTAACTAAGAACAAATAAAATACGTTAATGAATTCCATGAATATTTTATTAAAAATATGAACTCAGAATGTCAACATTCTGTCGGCCTGAACTCATACTTTAATGCAGAGAGTACACTGGAGGTAGTCGTACCGCACTGGATCACATAGCCACTCACGCTGGCTGCTTCTGCAGCACTGAACTAAGGGGACACATTAGACACTTTGAAATGTGTCGAGATTTTTCTGGAAAGTATCGTGTGAAATATGCAGAATTTGATTCGAAGTGAACAGATAAAAAATGCAATAGGTGTATTTTGACCTCAGATGTGCATTACCAAAATAAAAATGTTGTCAAGAACTCATTTAAATCGCACTCTAGCATGATGAAGCTCCTTGTCGCACGAGTACATGGACTTGAATTTACCACGGAAGAGCGAACTGCTTGGTCCCCTCATCTCCCAGATTTTTACTCACATTTCAGCTTCTGGAATGCGCTTGTCAGAAAAACTTATTAGTGACCCAAAAACCTTCCAAAAATCTATGAATTGAACGTGGGTGAATTCACGAGATAGTAACTGTAATGTTGAATTGGTAAGAAATTCATAAAAAATTTTGAGATGCGCACTGAATTTCTTGCTTCCAACACTGAAAAAATACTCAAACTTTCGTTTAAACATAAGTGTTGCTTGTTGTTGTTCTTGAGATTTCAGTCATGAGTTACGACTAATTAAAGATGCCGATACCATTTTTGTTGATAATTAAAATAATCAATCTATGACTTGTGTTCATATATGTTGACAGAGCGTGTACATGCATATTTCCTGCTTCAAGCAAAAGCAGAAAATGCTAAAAAAATCGAAAAATTCTTTTGAAATACCTTGAAAAGTCCCAGAAAGACGACATTTCAAGCCTATAACACTTAGAGGACTNCCCCAGGAGCGGCGTGTGGTGCCGTCCTGAAGGAGCTCTACTCGACCTCGTGCTCTCTCCTTCTCACGCCGCCCACCAGGTCTCAGACGCCCGAATTTTCCAGCGCACTTTGCCTTGTTGCTGTCAAAATTCCTCTTCACGAGGCAGAATTTCGGCGCAACAACAACGTTCCCACGAAAAATCGACTTCCTCTTACCGAAAAATGCCCGCAAAAATTCGCTAGCGCGTAATGCGTACATAGGGAGGGCAAAAATGGGAGGGATTTAACACTTTTACGCTTCCTTATTATATTTAGAGCATAACGATTTTCTGCTATAAAAAAGACACTTTCAGATAAAAAAATTTAGTTTATGGAGTAGCTGTGCAATAATCCAATAGCCTGACAAGCCCACACTAGTACTACAACTTTACGCTATACCCTCCTCGACTTCTCCATTCAGGGAGGTTTGAGCAGCTATAACTCACTTGTTTACCTTCTATTAATCATTTTGCCTAGCCAAAACTGAGACACGTTCGCTTAAAAACCTGAATAGTACCCATGTACAATTTCCCATGTATAATTTCCCTTATATAATAGTTCCCATTTATAATAGTTCCCATACATAATAGTTCCTATACATAATAGATCCCATATATAATAGTTCCCATATATAATAGTTCCCATGTATAATAGTTCCCATATATAATAGTTCCCATAGTTGCCGAGCTTGTGCCTCCAGCCTTCCGACGCCCTCTATTAGGGTGAGGTACTAAAGGTGATTTAAGCAAAAAAAACAGTACGAGAATTTGCATGTTCTGAAACATACCTCCGACCCTTGGGCTAAAACATTTATCATGAATTCACTCACACGTGAAATAATCGTAAACAGAAGTAGTATGGTAAAGGTAATGATATTCTGCTTCCATGTAGAATTTTACTTGTAACTACGCATTCACATACATATATGGCAAATAAAAACAAGAAGCAACAGTTGTTTGAAAGCGACCTGTACAGAAAAACTGAAGATACATTAACAGTTCAAAAGTTAAGCGTAGTCATATGCACCGATCGAATGATTGAAACTTCTGAGTTGACTAATTTGTTGTGGTTTAGTTTTGTATGTTCTTATTCTGCATTGTGCCAACGTGGCGCGTGGTGTAGCGCAAAAGGTAACCATGGCGTGTCATTTAGCGCGTAGAGCCAACGTGCTGCGGCTGATAGTGCAACGCTCTGGTTCATTTCGCCTAAAATATCAGGGGCCAATATGTGAAGTATGTATGTAGTGGAAAACATCATCTCCAAACCCGTCAGAGTTTTCCTATTTTGCAGAATGGTTTCGAATGCCTAATGTCGATCGAGGAAACTTAAGGCTTTTGTTTTTCCCTTACTTTAATTAGGGTTCCTAGTGCTAGTTAACAGCGAGGAGTTTTGGTTCTACCAAACAAGGTATCTTGTGTATTATGCACGCATTAACCACCTAATATTCATCAGGAAATAGTCTGCAGAATAACTTCTGTCTATTACAAGTAAGCTACCATGTGCTTAACGCACATACTATTTTCAATATAGGAGTCACGGAAAAACTCTAATATTTCAATTTAACCATCACACCGCAGTTAACGGGAGCTTTTCCTATCATAGCTCGTGTCAAATATTTCACGCTGACCACTTCATATTCATCAGAGTTCTATTTTTAAAAAATCAGTTAACGATTCCCGACATTGTAAGTATTTTCTTACTTGAAGTTTCCATCCCTCCAGAAGACTCGTTCCTGTGTGGCGAGAAGATCTCACGTACGCTGACGCTCGTGTGTACACACATACTTACTACAGTCAGCAGGCGACGTTAGTGTAACGTAAATACATCCAACGTACTGTTGTGGAAGCTACATTGAAAACATTTCTGGAAACCACTTATGGTTTCATGAATTTTTTAGATGAAGTTATTTTTCAGGAATGTCTTCCCTGCGAAGCTATTTCGTGATAAAGGTAAATGTAAAGAGAAATCTCGTAAACATTTAATTTGAACATTTCAAGCTTATCGCTTCAAGCTCATAATCAAAAAGTCAGTATTCAAATAAAGTAATTAGAAGAATATATCGAATAAGGCAACTAAGAATTTTGCGAACTAAAATGAACAAATTAAAATATAAAAAGTTAATGGCTTACTATTTCGAGAGGGTGGGCACTCTACATGTTGTTGAGGGAGGGTTCGAGCGTGTGAATGTACATACATGGATTCCAGAGTTCGCATGTCAATGTTTGATGAGCGAGAGTCTGGAATTTAGAATTTATCAGTGCCAATAGTTTGATTACAGAGGTCAGTTGCACAATGCATGCTGATGGGTGATAGAATGAAGAGGAGTCCCAAAAGATCGACTTGCTCGATGGCTGCGGCTGGCACGCTCAGCAACCCTCACATTAAGTGCCCAGTGAGTGGGACCCACATACTGGTATGCGCAATGCGTACACAGTGCGTGCCTCTAAAAATAGTGAACCGTTAACTATTGGGCATTTTAATTTCTGTGTTTTAGCTCCCAAAATTTACAATTTTTACTTTTTAATGATTTCTTATGATTACTTGCTTTGCTTACATATTTTTTTGATTGTGAGTTATGTAAAAATAATGTTGATCCATCTTTTCAGGGTGAAACGTTCAAATTAAATGTTTATAAGATATATTTTATTAATCAACCCAACTTATTTCTTTATTGTTGTTTCTCTTTTGATGTTTCAGTATCTATGATGAAATGGAAATGCGTTCAGAATTAAATATGTTCATGATACCGCTGGTCCTACATTCCATACTGAGAGTGAAATCTCCAGAAATGAGCCCATAAGAATTATTAATCATTCAGATATGAACGATGCTGACCACCTCATGACATAGATGAAAGAATAATGCTCCTCCATCTAGAATTCATGTACGAATGGTTAAAAGTGAGCTCATTATTGATGATTCATTTCAATTCATGTTGCACTAGAATTGTAGTTGTATTCCGCAGAAATTTTGAGAGAGCACCGAGAAGAGCTTATGAATACTTGAGAACCAAACCTTCGAGATGAACCCAAAGCCTCGATTCGCCTCTCTAAATGACCATCGATTCAAGTTCACTTAAAACCTAAAATTGAAAAATTCAAATGCATTTTGAGTTTTCTGTCTGTCTTCAGAGGAATCAATCCTGCACACGAGGTTATTCTCCGAAGTTATTTCGAAATAGACGAGAACGATAGTTTTTCTTGTGTGAATTTGAGGACACGGCCAGAGAAAATCACAGAAATTTCTGTGTATAACAGCGATGTTCCCTTCGACGTTTCGAATGCCTCAAGGAATTTCATGGTGTGATTTCATGGTGATAAGAAACCTAGAAAACGTTTTCTTCTAAAAAGTAGCATTAGTTAAATTTGCTTCGAAAAATTAAATGGGCCAAGAATATTAAATACGATAGTCGTAATGTATATACACGCCAGTTCAGGATGTGAGCGCTCCTCGAGTATCGATAGCATTTGAAAAACAATTTACTTAAAACCACGCTTACGATCGTAGGAACCTGCATATCTCTTCGAGAAAATTTTAGATGAAAGTTTATCTCACTTTCGCCGACGCCTCAGGGGACATAAAATCCATGAGTAAAACATCGTTAGTACAAATTTGCTGAAAATTGATAAAATCAAAAACTTAATGAAAAGCTTATGGATGGGTTCTATCAGGGATGCAAGAAATCAGCTGGATAACTCCAGAGATGTTAAGTGCAGTAATGAACAGCGTCATTAAAAGGGTACATTTATGTTTGACAAACAATGTTAATTATTTAAAGAATATTATTTTCCATACTTAAATGTAAAATAAACTTTAAGAGTTCCTCTATCGTTTGCAATTATCCAAATCGCTTTACCTTTTATACTTTTTTCTTTATTAATTTTTAAAAGGGTGCGTTACTTATGCGCCACCCTGTACATTGATCTTGTCAGTTTTGATCTTGGTATTTTGGGGCCCCTATGCATTGGCCTTTGTATTTCCCAGCAAGTAAGCAGGACGGCGTTTCCAGCGCTGGGTGAATATGCAGGATTAGGGTCTCCAATCTGTGCCTCAGGACGCCGTCGACTGGCTCTGGGACCGAGCCAGACCTGTGAGAGGACAGGCATCGGGCGACTGTGTCACAGAGGCTTAGTTCGAAAATACTCTGAGAGTCCGGCCTCGACGTGCACTACCGCCCTGGAGTTGGGTAAGCGAATTAAACGCTGCTTTGCCTCCCTCTGAAGTTCACCCAAGCCTGAAAGCGGGAAATGCTCAAAGGGCTTTAAAAATATTCATCGCCATTTTTCACGGATGAGATTTTTTTTTGCATATTCTCAGTCTCTAAGTTGTTAGGAATCACTTAACGTATATCTCATGAAACAGATGCTGCGTTTCAGATACGAACGTTTATCTTAAAGCGAGGTAGAGCAAAAGTTCACGTTCGCCCTTCAAATCCCTCATTCATGAAGATGCGGACTGCAGGGCTCTGAATTCATGCGAATATCGGTCCACTTTCAAAGCTTACGAACAAACCCATGGAAAATCAAGGAATAAATCGCTGCTTGACGTACAGAGAGGCGTGTGCACGTGCTGGCTTGTACGCTCTCGTGCAGCTACGAGTGACGGAGGATCTGAAGCGTACGATGGTCTGAAGCGTACGATGGTCTGAAGCGTACGACGGTCTGAAGCGTACGATGGTTTGAAGCGTACGATGGTCTGAAGCGTACGATGATCTGAAGCGTACGATGATTTTGTGGTGAAGAGAAGGGAGAGGGTAACAATGGGGGGTGGGAGGGATGAATCTGGGGCTTAAAATACCCCCAGGAGGGGGGGATCAATGAATTTGAGGCGGGATTAACTATATCAGGGTTTTAATGATATCTGTGGGTTAACAGTGTCCGGGGGTTAAACATTTCAGGGGTTAACGATGCCGAAAAGAGGCTTAACCCTACCGAGGGGCTCAAAGATATCAGGGAATTATT
>VOMN01090828.1:0-21142 GCA_014899125.1 Orchestia grillus | reverse complement strand
TCCAAACCTCTTTCCCAACAATGTATAATTCATCTTCTCCTTACTACTTCTTTATCGTCACAGTAGTGTTATGGGAGAACCATGGTAGTGTCATGGTAGTGTCATGGTAGTGTCATGGTAGTGTCATGGTTGTGTCATGGTAGTGTTTTGGTAATGTCATAAGGGCGTCATTGTAGTGTCATATTAGTGTCGTGGCAGTGTCATGGTAGTGCCATGGAAGAGTCATGGAAGTTCCATGGGAGTGTCATGGTGGTGTCATGGTACTGTGATGGGCGTGTCATGGTAGTGTCATGGGAGTGTTATGGTAGTGTCTTGGTGGTGTCATGGTTGTCATTGTAGTGTCATGGTGGTGTCATGGTAGTGCCTTGGTACTGCCATGGTAATGTCATGGAAAGGTTTTAGTAGTATCATGGCAGCAGCATTGCATCGTTATGAGCCAGTTTAAATTTCGTAACCCTTTATATACGAATTTCTTGCATGAATTCTTCACTAAAGTCGTAACGGCTTCGCAGGTGGTTGAGAAATTCAATTTATTATAATTTCAAGACACATGGAGAAAAAGGAATATTATTTAAGCGCATGATCTCCGAAATATGTCAAGATACTCAAAAACTAAACACAAATTCGTTCAACCGTAAAAGTTTTAACGATTCAATCTTGACTAAGCTCATTTAGTTTTATGTACCTTGAACTAACAACAGCTCTAAGTTCACAATAAATTTCTCAAAAGACAGTCAGGTAATCGTAGCACAGAACAGGGTAGCCGTAGTAACCTGGCGCTCGGACAAAGACGAGCTTTCCGTCTTCCCCAAGCACGGAAGTGTCTCCTCCAATCTCCGAATTTCCATAAGGAGCGAACATCGCCTCTGCCACAGCAGATCCGTCTGACCAGAAGTGACCTCGGTCCTCTTGGCTGCTGAAAGCGGCCACGAAGGCGAATTTCTTACCATAGCTCAATGATCCGTTGACTGAAAACAATTAGATAATTGAATGCAATGGAGAGGTACAGGGATTTATCTGAGATTACGTTAAGTGTATGGCATGCTCTAAAGGTTAAACTTTATCAAGCTAAATAGACTTGAATATGTTAAACTATAGTGTCTGAATGAAAGTTCCGATCAGCTAGATGAATTACATGATTTTACGGTGTCGACTAACGTGTACGGCAAGTACTATCGGGATCAGCTTCAAAAACAAAAAAACAAGAATAAAATTGTTTGAAACAATAAATTTCAAAGAGACAAGAAGTTTCGAAAAATAGAAATTATTTAATTCTATTTTTCACCCTTATTTTTGTTGTTTCACTTAATTGTATGTAATTATTTATTTACTTTACATATATATATCTATTTATTATGCATTTTATTTTATAGGCGATAGGTTAATTTTTAATTACATATTTTGTTCTAAAGGTATTTTTTATCCCTTAGCTAATTAAAATTAGTCTATATTCATTTCTTTTATTATTTATTTGTTTCTTGACTACTTAAACGCCAGTGGAAACGCTTCAAAAAAATTAATATATAAGTAACTCGTTTGAATAGTTGATTTGATATTCACTTTCTTCACATTTGAAAATGGATTTCCTAGGCTCTCTCAACCATCGCTTCAATGTCCTGGGATCTGTGCATTTTTTTGCTAACATCCTTCACTGAAGCTGTTCTATTGCAGTTTGTTGTAATAGATGTTGATGTATGTTTGAGAGCAGTATTTCGCACAAGAAATTTACTGTCCATTCTGTAACACAGCTCAGCACTACACAGCCAGCCCATAAGCACACCAGTACCACACAGCCAGCCCATTAGCCACCAGCACCACACAGGCAGCCCATTAGCACACCAACACCACACAGCCAGCCTGTTAGCACACCAGCACCACACAGCCAGCCCATAAGCACACCAGTACCACACAGCCAGCCCATTAGCACACCAGCACCACACAGCCAGCCCNACAGCCAGCCCATTAGCACACCAGCACCACACCTGCAATCAGAGCTT
Organism: Orchestia grillus; assembly: GCA_014899125.1. Lineage (NCBI taxonomy): Eukaryota > Metazoa > Arthropoda > Malacostraca > Amphipoda > Talitridae > Orchestia > Orchestia grillus. Next base: position 19,145 of record VOMN01090828.1, on the reverse strand, counting down.
TCGCTCGGTCGTGTTCGGTCTCCGTTTTGATGGCCTCCAACAGCCACCCGCCCTCCGCAGCGCACAGGATCTTCTGTTGGGCCAGGACCCCATTTGTGGTTTTCTCCTTCGTCAGGAATGTTCTCACGGCTGGGGAAACGACGAATATGAACTATCGTTGCACATTCAAAGAGTTTTTACGGCCAAAATTTTGTTGCGAGTAATTTTAAAGGAGGTTTTTCCATTGTAAATGGATATGTTGTAATCGTTTTTGCTGATAAATTTGACTGTTGGTTTTCGTTGTTCGTGAAGAATCTGTATAAATGGCTATTTCATGAGACAGACCTATCTGGTACTTGAGACAGGCCTATCTGATACTTGAGACAGACCTGTCGGGTACTTGAGAAAGACCTGGATGGCAGTTGAGACAGGCCTGTTTGATACTAGAGGCATACCTAGCAGGCACTTGAGGTAAACCTAGCAGTCACTTGAGACAGACCTAGCTGGTACTTGAGACAGACCTAGCTGGTATTTGGAGAACGTAACCACGTCATTCTGCAATCTGACCATCTGTCCTGCTTTGCCTTCCACAAGGCGGTACGTAGACGAGCTGGGCACGTAGGATGCCGCTTTGCACGTAGGCTGCACGTCGCACGTCATTCTGCACGTGCCTGGTGTACGAACGGAGCTGATGTCGTGCAATTGAGAGAAAGGCACGGTAATTTTGGGACATAAAAATGAATTGTTTTTTGAATAATATCAATATCTGGATAATATCCGTATACTGCCTATAGAAATGAAAACTTGTTAAGTTATTAGATCTAGAACGTAAAGTCGAAGTTGTTACTAGGTTATAATCAAAGTAATTGTTATTTAACCAAAAACTCACAGGATGCAAACAGACGAGGACTTCAAAAGTTCTAAAATTGTCTTCATTCCCTTCCCACCAAAACGTTCTTCAACAAAAAATAAAACTGTCTTTATTGTCTCTACGCATAAATGTTGCTCAACAAAAACCCATGAGTGAGAAAAACGCTACAGATAAAATGACGTATGTAAACGGTATAAAGGAACGATAACATATTAGCGTGTACACAATGGCAGAAAAAGGGATCTTTAAATAACAAGGCGAGCATAAAAGTAAAAGTACCCGGATCAGGAACTCCGCCCGTGAATGATTCCTTATTTTTAACATCAGAACGAGAGCAAGCAAATCAGAGAGTTGTCATGTCAGACATCTACCTTTATTTCAACTTAGAGTGTTTACGCTTATTATCGATATCAAATATTGTTGAAAACTAAATGGCATCGAAAGCAACCGTAATTCGACGATGTGAGAAAGTTAAAAGGTGGAAAAGAGATCAAATTTTCACATTTTCATCGTGACCTGAATGTGAAGTGATAAGTCTTTTAAAGGATTTTCCGTACGTTCGGGTTCCAAATTTTGTGGGTGGGGAATAATAAAATTTAATACATTGAATAATAACGAACAGTTTCTCTGCTTCCCGTTCTGAAGACATCAAATACATTGATTCGAATATATTAGGTACACCTCCTCAGATGTGGGATGTACATAGCTCTCCTGAAAGATGTTCTTCTTCCTATGTATAACATAATTAGGAAATTCCAATGCAAAAAATTTGTAAATGTGTACAAAAGATTATAATCTCAATCGTTTGAATAGATAAATTGAAAAATTTTATCAGTACGCAAATCAAATTTTTTAAAAGAGACAAAACAAGATGAGAGCGTAGACGAACGAAGTTAGTGCAGTTGTGGACATAGTTTTTTGCAGTGTTAAGATAAAATGAAATTATCGCACGATCTGAAACTCTTTGTGGTCGAATTTCTTCGATTTTCACTGATTTAAAATTTAGATTTTCATGCCAGTCTGGAAACTCATTTTTAAGGTTTCAGATGATTAGGTAAAAGAGGTGCATGGGTGGGTGAGATACTTGAAAGTGCGTGAATTAAATGGATGAGTTTAAAATTATCAAGGCCGTTGAAATCAGTATTTAAGTGACTCACAAATTGAGTCGACTTGGTAGGATGCACTGGGGCGCTCCCCGATGGCGCCTCTGACCACCGCATGGTTCAGGCTCGATATTACGGTCGCTGTTGACAGCAGCAACACCAGTTTGTGAATGTCCATCCCTGCTTCAGACACGAACTCTTGTTCTAAACCTGTGGAAGATAAGTACGAACCTCGTCTACTCAGATGCGTTACTTTGTCGGTAGGCTATTCGATGCTGATTTTAATTTTGTAGATATGGCTCTAATGCGTTCAATTGTAATTAAACATCTGATGAGTTCATTTTTTTCAACTTTGTTTTGCGACCTTATAAAGTGATGTTATGCGTTTTACGGAAAGCATGTGAAATAATAGCAAACTTAAGAACTCGCTCTACCCCTGGTTTTTAGAAATACTTGATAGAGCTACTCTATTTTTTTGCCATTCCTGTTAATGTATGATATTGTCAAATCACGAAAGCAGAAAGTGAGACCAATAGATTTTCGTTATTTTCCAACGTCACGTGACTGCCGCTGTTATAAAAGGATTTGGAATGTGATTGGTGATGCAAATAATGAGTTGAAATAAAGGACTAGTTTACATGGAGCTGAACTAAGTTCTCTGTAACGACAAACTTCGCTACTTGCCATCGGGTTATCCTAATTGGGAGGACGGTATGACTCTGGAGCGCGTATGACGCTGTGAGTTGTAAGCGTCTCAAGCAAGGAGGCACCACCCATTAGGGTAGGTGTAACTATTGTGTTCTTTCGAATATAATCAGGAAGAAAAAAATATTTTCAAAAATGTAGATGAAAAAAATGGTATTCTATCTTTCGTCAAGACGACGTTGAAAAAACCGTTACGAACCCAACTTTCGACCAAAGAACCTCTTGATCAGGACTCGTGCGGATCGCATCGAGTACCTATACGTAGGAGAGCAGGAATAAAAATCACATGGCAAAGATGATCACGAGCCTACAATAACGCTCTTAATTGTGCACTATATTTTGTCAAAATAACTCATATTCGTTCGTTGTTTGATGTACCTAAAAGTCAGGAAATATTGTTCTAGTGGCCTTCGTTACGCACTTGGTACAATTCAAACGCCCCTCCTTATAAAAGGCTTCCTCTCAGAACCGTGAGCTTTCCACCCTCAGCAGCACTTACGTGGGGGCAGCCATCGTTACTCAGCCACCGGCGGAGAAGTACAGGTGGCGACTCGTTTTCGTCATTCGCGCTCTAATTCATACGGCTAATCACAAGATCTCAACGACACGCAACAAGAAGAGGTGGAACTTCGATTTGTTTGTGAGTCTTCGTCGCTGTATTGTGTGAAAACCAGAAAGTAACGCATTGCACAGCGTCCACACAAGCTCCAAGCGCCGGGCTGAGGCGCCGCCAGTGGTTGCAGACGTTCAGCTTGTGTCCCGCATCCCGTGCCCCGATCGTGAGCTGCTCGAGCCATGACATCCTACATCCGCCTCCGCATCCCCCCGCAATCCATGATGGGCAAACAAGCTGAGTACTTTGACAATGTTGGTCGTTTCCATATATTTTGACAACCGGGTAACGGGTAAATTTTAATTCCTTACATAGTAATATCGTTTAGGCAGTGGACCCAATTTGAGTCCATATCTCGTGTTTATCAACGATAGTGCATTCCGATAGGATGCGTTATATGTGAGTCCTAGGAATTATAGGGAACTAAGGCATCTCTGTCATATCATGTGAGCACGTCGATTGATCAGGAATCTTCTTTTATTTTGGTCATACGACGCGACGGAAATGTTTCGACCCATTGCAATTTAGGAATTCTTTAATTGAGTATACTTTTGACCTTTCCTGTGTTTCACTCCTTTTGTGTAAAATTTAATGGCGCAGAATAGCCTTGCTCAACGAAATCATTCGCTAACGGAGATGATCCTCAATACAATCACGTTACAACTCAATGAAATTAATTAAAGAAAATATCGCTCCAGCGCTTTCAATCCGCCGTGCCTCTAATTAGCGTTCCCGAAACCACCCTTGTAAAGCCAATCGACGAATAAAAATTGATCTTTACGCCGCAGAAAATCATAGCTTCCAGAAATATATACCGACAAAAAACATGTCAACTTAACACATGTGGTGGACGCGGTCAAACACATTTTGAACCGTTTCCGGGTTTTATGGAAACGATATAGCGAAACACATTGCTACACATATTTTTACTTCAGATCTGCAGGAAATATCCTCCCAACGATAAAGAATACAACAAACTTTTAGTAGACTGGTTCTGACAGTTACCTGGTTACGGATATTACGAACCCAAAATAGAAGAGAAATTTTCATATAAATAGAATAAATCAATACTTAGTATTTTCCCATATGAATTTACAATCAAAGTCTGCCACCGAGCGTTCACTATACTTCTCTTGTGGAGTGCCTTCCCTGGACCGTTGACGAGAGTCTTGCCCTTGTAGTAATCGCAATCCATTATCAAGAACTGCTGCTGAAGCCTTTTCAGAGGCTGAAATGTGTGAAGCACCTGATAGAGCTCTCCGATGGTATTTCAGAAATTATTTTTATGTACTCTCGAGCCGAGACCTAAAGATCGTCGCACAGGGCCCCGATAAATCTTGGAGGAGTGACTACGTCACCAAGTTTGTGATCAGAAGGCGAGGTCATGGCACAGCGAGCCATTAAAACTTGACGATGTTTACCACCGCCGAATGACCGAGGCAATAGCCGAAGTCGCGATATCCTTCGCTAAATATTTTTTAATGAGTTAATTTTCAAAAGAATGTCTGTAGGCGACACGTTATTAAACCAAATGTATTTGTGTTCCTGTCCTAGTATAGAAGAAATTAATAACGAGCGTTGCGGTAGAAATATGTAGACTTTACTTTTATATATTTAGGTATTTTAAATCATCACCATAACTAACGTTTCAGGTCAACTATCTGATGGGTTATTTTGACCCACACGCATAACACATCAACCGTTGTTTTCTCCAGATGTCTGTAGGGAGAAAACTTCTGTAGAGAGGCTTTAAAACCAATCGATACCGGGTAGAAAGAGATTTTACCATTTTAGCCTATTATAGGGCTCACGACGGCGATTCGCGGTCACTGTTACGTCCATTTTAATCAGCTTCGATCATCTAACCCATACCTAATGCCTCGCATCAACTTTGCATTCAAATATCTTGTTCCTCATTTGCAACTCAAAGATGAACTACTGCCTCTAGGAAACGTGCTTCCCTTTGTATCATTGCTGCTCTCCAAAACTTGTTCGACGAATGTGTTACATTGTAAAGTTGAGCTGTAAATTCATATTCAGTCTACCGCTAACAGCCAAATCCCATTCCTGGAGTCCACAGCTCTACGACCTGTACAACAGCACCTTCCTCTTACGAAGGCAAGTGTAGTCTATAATTTGCTGCTTATTAATTAATTGTGTCCATCAGGATCTCGAGGAGATTCCAAAAGTTCCTGGAAAAAGTACATAACTAAAAATACTACGAAAAAATTTTGATGTCAATGCACCAGAACTTTCTTGAACCACTGTGTTATACCGTATTCTCACATGAACTTTTAAATGAATGTTACAACACCCGCCGCCATCTACAATGCAGCGAGTGCTCCAACAACATGGCCATCGCCAAAGTCTTGGCTATGAAAAACATCATATTTACGGTGATGCTTGGGTGGAAAAACAGCCCAATCATTGACTCTCTGAAACAAGTTTATGGTGTCAATACCCCAAAAAAAATCAGCAACCTACAAATGAATTAGTCGTTTCAGAAGTGAAAAAAATGAAACTGCAGATAATCCCATCAGTTGCAGGCCATCCACAACAGTTTCTGAGGAAAAAATTGATGCTGTTGGCCACCTAATTGAAAAGGATAGGCGAGCAACCACTGAATGAGTAGCAGATACACCCAACATCTCCGTGGGTTCTGCACACACAATTCTAGTGGACAGCTTGGGGCTAAGCAAGCTCTCCGCTCGATGGTTCTTAGGCTGTTGCACCTAGATCAGCAGGAAACAATTTTGAAAAAGCAGGATGAGAACCCTGAAGGTTTTTTGCAAAGAGTTGTGACTGGGGATGAAAGATGGCTCTACCACTACGATCCCGAAGACAAAACTCAATCGAAGTACAGTAGTAGCTGCCCAGGGGTGGATGTGGGCCTGTCAAGGAAAAATCTGAGCTTTCAAAAGGAAAGGTTCTGTCTTCTAGAATGCAGAGGGGATCTTGCTGGTTGACTTCCTCAAGGACAATAAAACAACTACAGCTGCTTATTATGGAGGAATTTCGAAAAAAATTGTAACAGAAAATTCCAGAAAAACACCCTGGGAAGCTGCATCAGCAAGTCCTCTTCCACCACGACAACGCACTGGCGCAGGGCGCTCGATAGACAAGAACTTTCCTGCGATGGGAAATCATGCGACATTCACCTTATGGCCTCGTCTTAGCCCCATCCGGCTTCTTTTTATTTCCAAACCTGAAAAGTCATTAAAAGTACCCAGAGGGATCCCAGTTACCATCATTTGTAGATGTAATAAACTGCTTTGACACGGTTTAAATCGTATGACTCTCATTTTTACACAGATGAACTTAAAGGCTATTACCACCATTTGCAGAAGTGTATTAACCTAGATAGAGTAGATGTTTAAAAATAAACATCATAATTTCGACTGTTTTCCCTAACTGTCATTTTTCCAAGAAACTTTTTGAATCCCCATGCGTAGTTGTGTCTGTAATCAAGCATGATTCTTTACTTGTGTTTTTTCAGTAATTGACCGCCTTCAAAACAATATTTTTCGACTTATATTTATTAAATAGAAAATTTCAGCTGAAAAAAAACTGTTTGTATTTAGTGTCATTCGATCGTAGGCGAACAAAAGTTTGTAACAAAGAATTACTGTATGAGTGCGTCACATATCGAGTCTCTTGGTAATTCGAGCATTTGCACCTTCAATTGAGACGAGGCCTTGAAACCAGTTAACGCCTTCCGCTCACGGATTCATTCACGCTTTCCTGCATTTTTATTATTATTCCAATTGAGGCTAAGGTCTCTGGTGAGTGACAGCTATCGAGGTACTTGATAAGCCATTCCTATGTTATACGGGAACGAGTTGAACAAATTTTTGGTCAGTGAAACATGTCAAAATACCTTCATCTAACTCATTTAGCTATAAAAAATCCTTATCACAAACAAGAATACAACAAAATAGTGGCCAACGTTGGAATGGTAAGAATAGAAAACTAACCAAAACCCACGTCATTGCTTCAAATTAACTGACGAGTGAAACGTGTTGCATAAATTACGAATTGGACTTTTATTGGTGTATGTATATATGAAAACGTGTTTGTAGCAAGCTATATTCTAGGCTAACTATATCCAATGCCGTGCGACGGCGTGCTACAGATGCGTGAGACATTGTGCGCATTCCAAACGTAAGCGGTGACCGCAAGCACCGACCAGAGGGAACTACATTCTTGAGCCGAGTTCATGCAGAGCTAATTTAACAACGCCGAGAGTGGAGGCCAAGCGCTGTAATGTAATATATATCTCTAGCTTAATTAAGGTAACGAGCGAGGGAAATTCCACATCATTCTTCGAGACGGGTGAACGGTTGAATTTCAGATGCAGGCGTGGAAACGTTCTCGATGATTTCGCACCACCGCCACTCGTACTAAAGTGGAACGAACAAGTTCGGAATCGAGAGCCAGTTTGGGAGGATCCGTGGTAGGACTAGGTCTAAAAAGAAGACTCAGAGAGTCAGGCTAGACTGGAAATTGGGTAGATACTTTGTCATAGGTCCAAGAACGGAAACTTGCTGGTAGATAGTACTTGCTCGAACTGCGAGCTGGGGCAGTAAGTAGCCTTTATTAAAATACTTCAATAGCCCACCTAGAGCACCTCGTTTGAGTCGGTCAAACTTAGTGGCTGTAAGTTCTGCAAATCCGCAAATGCGGGAGAGTTGGGGAAATTAAATTCTGAGTTAAATCAGTTCAATACTAGTCGGATCAATCGTGTCTAATCTTCCAGCTTGTTCGTTCTCAAGTTAATGCGAAGCTCATTTGAACGACTAGGCTGTTACTCATTCAATGCGAAGCTCATTTGAACGACTAGGCTGTTACTCATTCATTATAATTTTCGCAGTTCCCTGTAACACGTTTTACTGTATTTTCCGTCGACTCATATTTGCATTATTAGATTAATATATCATATAATAAATGATTAAAAGTGACTTTCATTTTCCCCTCGGAGAATCGTTAAATCAATGCGCGACCTGATGCCCGGCGAGACGCTACCGAACAAAAAAACGTAGGAAACCGGCTTGAGCACGAAGCCGAGTTCAAGTGAAGTTAGCCACTTGTTATTCACAGCAAATAATATAGTATACATTATACAGTGTCCTAGTGCCTTGAACGCAGCTAACTTGCTGTGAGCGCTCGAGAAGAACCATTTCTTGTAAAGAAACTAACGACTCCTACTCACTCTGGGGTCATAAATAAAAATATCTACTTGAAGGCCGCCGTTAAATATTTTGCATTGGCAATGTAAAAATTTTAGGATATTCTATTCGGATTCTATGTCTTGTGACCTCATGAAAAGTCTTTAAAAGTAATTTTATATATTTTCGTGCGTTCTGCGTTAGATTTAACGCTAACGTCAATTATAATATTTTAGTATGTTCTACGTATCTCATGTCATGCTAGCTTTGTACCCTCTCTTTACAAAATTTGGACCAGATTATTTTTTGTGTAACATGCGAATTTTATGTGAATCATTAAACTTAAGTGGATTCTTTGATTCAGGTTGACCGATTGCATTGCATAACCTGTCTAGTGGGTTAAAATTCATACTCGTTCATCGCAATTCCATATATTGATTTATTTCCAGTATTTATGTCTATATTTCGTGGGTAATTAATGACTTTAAAAATATTCAAAATGCCTGATGAAACGATTTTCACATTGACCCATGCGGTTGACCTGCTGAGGTTCGAGGGTAATGGCTGCGTCAATAATTTTTTTAAACAATTTTTGGCTAGAGTTGACGATTTCACAAACGATGTGAATCTATAGTCAGTGTAGCTACTTGAAAAATACTCTTATAATAAAAATTGGCATTCATACGTTTTGAAGGCAAATAGGCTATTAGCGTTGCAGAATGTCAAACACTGGCTCATGACTGAGTATAAAAATACTACTAATTATTGGAAACTGGTCCACGGAGTCTTGTTCAATACTCGTACTCAGCAGTCAATCGAAGAACCGTTTAAGGCCTCTGCAACACTAGTCCTTGTTCACGGAGGGATATCTCTGGGGACTCTTGGCAGTACAATGACAAAAAGGCTCTACAAATCTTAAGACCTGTCCATGTGGACAATATGAATAACAGTATTAGTTCTAACTTGCCACTCGGCTTTGACCGCCAAAACTTCTTGAGAAAGCGAAAGCTATTGAGGAATCAATCTTGAAAGACAAACAGAACTTGAGCCGAAAGCGAAAGATTCACTAAAGTGACTTTATTTGCGAAAATGAATACTCATATTTGCAAGTGCATCAGCGAACACAGCCTTATCAACCAGTGTACCGAAATCAATAGCCTGGTGATTCGTACGAACATACTCATTACTTCCGGAATCAGCAAAATTAACACCCGCAGGCTAGCAGGAGTGGCTTCAACAAAATGGGACCCGTATGTCTATTTCAAAAAACGGCCTCGGCCGACCGGGGAAGGAATATCTTGTGATCCAGCTACCTGCTCAATCTGTCAGTTGCACATACTACGTAGACTCGTGATCTTCCCCCACTCTAATCAAATCCTCTGTCTTAAGTAAAATATTTATTAAGCCATCTAAATTCGTAGTTGTAACAAAATTCTTGCTTCCGTTAACGGTAAAATTCTTCATACTATAAACATTGTTGACTTGAAATTTAGCCTATACATTGTTCATTCCCATGCCACTGTTATTGTCGATGACCCTTATTTGTTAGGACGAGATTTCTAAACGAGATTTAATGCCCACGTACGTTTTGGCAAACTGCGTTTCGTTAACGTTAATATGGAAGACATCACTTACCCAATTCAACAAGCTTTACATCTAACTCAGTAAACTTCGTTAATGACATGGAGGAGACGACTTTCAGGGTCGACGGTATTCCAAAAACTTCACCGCGGAAGCCATAATGAAACATCGCATGCAAGTGCCGTGCCTTGTGAATGTAAAGACGGTAGTGTTAAGCCGAAGTGTTCAACTTGAAAGAGATTGATATTGCTAGTGCGCTTGCGGTAGTGATATATGTAACTGCATTCGTTGCATTTGTTAACTGTGGTGATAAAGAAGTGATCCTATCGAGATGTAAATTGGTTGTGACTCTGGACGTAGCAGTGCCGGAGAGAGATGGCCCTAACGATGGTAATGCTGTGGCTGTGAAGGAGGGTCATGCGACGCGCAACCCAAAACGTGTGATACAAGTGTAGCGATAGCGAGCACAATAGAGGCAAAGCATTCCGCCGACTCACAGAGCTGTGTAGATTATAGTGATACGAGTGTGATACGAGCGCACGGCCACAGACTGCTCGCGTGTGTACTGTAGACGTGGCACTAATGGGAATGTTGGCAGTGCCGCTGAACACAGCAATGCACTACTGAACGTTTCATTGCTGTCAGCCACAGACCAGAGAAATGAAGTAGCGTTCCATGAAATGGTCGATAAGGTCGATTTGTCACTCTTAGATTTAGAGAAGAGAGCCACCTTTGCAAATATCATTAATATGCATGGCATTTATACTTAGGTTGACGACGAGATGGGTAGTACAAGAAATGCATTGCTCACTTTGAATGTTCAAGGGCATGGCCCTATTATTATTCCTCAAAATCGCATTCCTCACGCTACGAAGAAAATAATTGAGAAAAATGTACAGGAAATGTTGCGTCAGGATAATATAGAAGAATCCTTTTCGCGATGGAATTTTTCTTTCTTGGCTATAAGAATTCACGTCAGAACCTTAATAATTCCAGCCCAGAGCACCAGAGAGGGGTTCATAAGGCTATTTCTACGTGTTGATGTAAATTCTTGTTCTGTTGCATAAATGATATCATCGTCTATTCCCCCATTTTCGATGCTCATGCAGAGCAATTAGACAAGGCACTATTCTAAGTCTCAGTTTCTGGCTTTAATTCAAGCGGAGGCCGACGACTCGTATTGGTGGTGAGTGCCTGACTATTTAAGTGGCACTGATAACGATACGCTCGTTAGAATAGCTAATGTGGATGAATTTTTCCATGAACAGTAAAAATTTGGAGTATTCACTGTTCCCTCTACCACGTTTAACTGATGATGTATATCACCTTCATGGTCGAAACGTCTATTGTCCTTTTTAGCACAATAGTAATTCCCGTCAATAAATATTTAAGCTTGCAAGCGGTTTTTCTTACTCTCGTATTCATAATATAACTTTTCACGGACCATTTAACAAGAGAATCGGTTTCTCAATTATTGCAAAATCTTTGGAACTTTTGAGAAATATACGAGTACGTTTAGGCATTGAAGGAGCATCTTGTATTGACGATCAAGACCCATTTTCGGATTCGCATACAAATGCATCACGTGTCTACCGCCTTGAAATGAATGTACTTAACAATGTTTCTCATGAACTCGAATACTTCTCACAATGAAAAAATCAGCTATAATTCCGGTGAATGATAGCAGCTTTGCACGTGTCGACTATGTTTTTCGGTCACTGGCTTTTGCCTTTTCCCAGCCAAGCACGTTCTGTTAATAATTGCTTCTCGTTCCCGTTGCACGTGCTATTATTTCAGGCGTATTGCCACTCCTTACGTGCTGTTATTTCAGGCGTATTGCCATTCCTTACGTGTTATTATTCCAGGCGTATTGCCATTCCTTACGTGTTATCATTCCAGGCGTATTGCCACTCCTGACGTGCTGTTATTTCATGCGTATTGCCACTCCTTGAAAACTCGTGCAGTACAGCAAGCCGCTAAACATGACCATGACTGCGTTTAGACACGGGAAGTAGATCATATTAAGGGGCAGGCTACATTTCTCGAAGATTGAGTAGTTTTCCCTATACCCATTGGAGAAAAATTATGTTGGTGACTACAGAAAAACAGATTATATTTGATTGAACAGATTCTAGGTCATATTTGCCAGGTATTGATCATATTTTCCTTCAAACGTAACTTGACCTGGATAGAATTTGATTTCAGACTCACATTTGGTCATATTAAGTGCTTGGTCATGTTTACGGTTGTAATATATTGTGGAATTTACTGTATTGACAAACCGCATGAGAAATTTTACTGATCTACGAACAATAAGGCAAGTATGTGCTCTTACAAAACTAGTCTCAGTACAACACCAGAGCAAAATTTTGACTCACAACACATTTTGAAAAAACAAATTTCACGACCTCATCCAACAAAAAAGATACATCTTAAAAGCTGCTTTTGTAACTTATTTTCCTGAACTTCGAGCATCTTTCAGTTTATAAATATAGTGCTGTCTTGAATGAGTGAATAGATTTTATTCGACATATTCTCTTAGAGTTCAAATTTATTTTTATTTCACAAGTCGAACTCGAGCGTTCCAGTGCGTGTAACTACTCCTGGTGTCTTGGGTCTTATCCAAAGTTGTGCACAACATTCGTCGCACAATTCTATAGCAAATGAGCCTTATCCGATCTGACAGGGCATGTTCAAGGAATGTGTTCTGCCTTACATATATATTAAATTTATATTAAGGTGCAACAAATACCGGTGCAAAATTGAGAAAATTTTATTCTACAATTTTCCTAAATTGACTCTAGACACTATTGTCACGTGTGTTTTTTGAGACTGGGATGCATTTAAACCAACCTTGAAACAAACTTATTCGAGATCATTAAATAGATGTTTCACCGTTTTATGTTGGTTATGAAGTTCTTGCATTAGATTCACTCAACTGGAATATAGAAAAGCCAAGCAATCACTGGATAAGAGTACGTAGTTTTCGCGCTGACTATGTTCCTTCTGCAGCGGCCACGACAACAAAGGCAAAGCTTCGCTCTGTCGCGTGTTGAGACCTGAAGATTCATTAGAAATCTCATTAGAGATAATGCGCGGAACCTTCTTAAATATCTGTCAGCGCTTGATATTCGTGAAGGCTCTAGATTTGCTAGGGTAGAAATGCCGTTGGGGTTCTGCAATATGCTATCCAATGCGATCAGCGATGATTTTTGAAAATTGTTCTTCACTTCAGTTCATCAATCGTACTAGATTACAGTGCATGAATCTATTGATTTATTCGTTGCATAGAATACAAGGCCACTCAAAGCTACAGAAACCAACTTTCATATTTATGATAATGCAGCGGTACAAGAATATTTTTGATTCAGTGGTTGCAATATCATTGCTAGCGAATAAATGCATACTGTGCCATTTTACTTATTCAATAAAACCTTTTATGCTAAAAATTACAGTAGCAAGTCCAGACGCAACCAAGTGCAGCACGCAACTGTTCTCGTGGAATGAAAACTTCGAATTTCGTTTTCTTGGTTATATCTAAGAAAATTATCGGTAATTATCGTGCAAAAACAAATGATCTGTGCTGCAATTAATGCGAAATATCAAAAATGCAATGAATATTTTCGTTGAACTAAGGCTTGAACGTTAACCCTCGTGTACATACTTGTCCAAGTGAGATATTTGAAATCGATGGAATAGTTCAATGAGGACATTTTCTAGCATGCTGAGCCACTGTTAGAAGTTCTCGGTGTCTCCTTTTGTTTTCACGCGTCGTGACCCCGAGCTGTAAAACGAAGTCACTCTTCCCAGAAAATTTTTATCCTAGCGTATACAATGTTAACTGAGCTCATTTCCCAGACTCTGAAACACTGAATAATTTTCACAATTTCACGGTCACATACAACGAAAAAAATGAGCTTTTAAGTTTCTACATGCTGCTCCTGAAATAAATATCCGATTTGTTTATCGTGATCAGGGTGAAAAAAACAAACCGAAACGCTAGTCCTCCGATATTAGTAGCCTATGACTACTTCAAAAAACGATGACAGGACCATTTAAAGAAGAATTTGATAGATATTCTGAATTTATTATAGGTCCTTTAATTTAATTGTTACTAATTTGAAGTCAGTATCTTTGCCCGGTTAACAACGAGGTCGGATGAAGGACTGTAAATAGCGATAAATAGCCCTTGACGTCCGGCCTGACTCCAAATTTGAGAGAAAAGTTAGTATTCGATGCCAATGTTTGGGTGCCTCCCACCACTGTCATCAAACTTTGACTGATCAATTGAAAACCCCTTTAGTGTGCGTGCATCGCGCCAGTCAGTGCCATGGCACAGTGCAGAATAAACGGAATCAACAACAAGTGAAATCAACTCTTTTCAGAATAGCCAAGAACTAATTTATTTCCATGCAAGTCTACTTCGATCGATTGAGACAAATACTGAAATTGAGGCAGATCTCACAATACTTGCGGGGCATAACGGGAAGAAAACAAATTATATTGAGTAACAGTATGGCCGACGTATTCCTACCTGTAACCATGCTACACAACTCTCAATAGACATTCGTATAAAATTGTAAAAATTGCCCAAATGACGTTTTTTTGTGATGCTAGTGTGAATCTTCTACGGAGTTGACATCCCTCTGTCTCGGAAAATTATTGAAATATATCTTCTTTCAATTGAAAAATTTCTTATGTCTCGGAAATCTTTTACATAGTCATTGTCGAAAAATTTTCAAGATTTTCAATTTTTTTTACTACTCATACAGCATTAACCGTAGTGACTTCACCCTGAGATCATTTCAAGCCATAGGTTACGTAGTTTTAGCCGTTAAAATTACGCTCAATTCATAATGATGGCTTAAGATCTGTTATGCAAAAAGAATTTTTGGCCATTGTGTGATCGGATTTCTAGCAGTGTAATCACTGATCTGACTCCATGTGATTTGTTTCTCTGAGTGAATTTAAAGAATAAAATGTATGAAATACCTTCAATTAATGTGAAAGACCTGCAATGTTACCCCGCGTAAAAGAAATCCGTTACCTATTCGAAAACCGATTGGTCATGAGAACCGAGTTCGATGTCCAAAATGCGTTGAGAACAACGTTTGCCGTTGGTTAGAAAGGATGCATAAACGTGGACTGCAATGAAAAAATATCCTTAATTCAATACATTTTTTTTAAGTACTTTTTACGGATTTTTCATCGTATTTTAATATTTATTTATTATTGCCACCGCTAGTATCTTAATATGGTATTTTCTCAGCAATCATTAGCTGAAAGCGGCAATCAAAATTGTATAACTTTTATTCGCATCAAGGGCTTAACATCACAAGAATCTCTTATACTCTTCACTAGGCCTCACTCACCTTCTCTCGTGCTCTGCTGCTTCCAATAATTTGCTCTAGTCTCCCTATGATACAGTGCACGTACCTCCAACCGGATTCCTGCGAGTCCGCCTTCCTAGCCGCTACGCCATGGCTAGCAGAATCATGAGTAAGGGTGATTTTCAGCACCACTTACTATCGTTCACGCTCTTAGTCAAAGTACAGGAATTTCCTATTTCTATTACTCTGCCTCACTTTCCCTTGCTTCGATTGCCATTGACTCCAATCCTCTTCGCAGTAACTTATTCTCACGCACAGACTTAACTCTATCAATCCGCTTGGAGCGAAATAATCAAAATATTTACTTTTTAATGTTTACTAAACTAATTATTTACACAGAAACAACATTCCCTTGTCGTAACTTGCCATAATTTTACCAAAATATACTTCTGAGGCGCATTGCTCCTTCCCTATCGTCTCGGAATATTCTAATTATTATTTATCCGTTGGGGCCGAAATGTAAGGTGAAAGGGCTAAAGCGTGAGACTTAATTTATGATCTTCTTACTAAAATATTACCTGGTTTCTAACCTTACGGACATCATGCTAAATGCTACTCATACTTTAAGATATTCTATGCTTTAGTGGTACTGTGCCTCACTATTTACACTCTATACGAGATCATGCTACTCCATGAGGCATGGCTCTGACGCTGTACAGTAGATGAAGTCTCCCTTCGCACCAGGCATCGTCGGGGCCTGGCGACCTCAGAGCGTACTGACGTCGCAACGGTTTCTCGGTTTCGACCGCGTGTGCTTGTGGTAAAGAGACGTACATAAAACTGTCGTCTCATCTGAATTGTCATCGTTTTGAATTTCCCGAGTTTTATTAAATTTTTGTGGCTCGCTTCGGAGTTCACGATTTCCTATAATTAACGATTCGTCTGACCTGCAAGAAGCAGATTTAAACATCACACGATGTTGTATTGCCGACAGATCATTCGGAGTGGTTCAATGACTTTTTTAAGCCAGTTTCGATGCACGGTGAACGTCTTAACACTTCCGTGAATAGATGTGAATATCCCATTTTTCGGGGTAGGTAGGGCGTAGATTCTAAACGGTCCCGTCCAGTTTGCTTTAAAATTCTTCATTGCTCCAGTCTGTCCTCCATTTTCTTCAACAACACGCAGTCTCCAACTCTGAGTCCTTTTTTCGTTCCTTGACATCTTACGTGCAATTCATGCGTGTCATTGCTCGCTATCCTTGCATCTTCAACAGCTTTTTGCAGCTTGGCGAAAACTGGGGAAACTCTTCATCTACAGCGTAATTAAGGATGCCTGGTTGCAGAATATCCGAGTACAGCAACGGTGGATCTCTACCGTGATGCAGGTAATAGGGCATATTTTGAACGGCCAGTTGAAAAGGGCAATTGAGGGCCAACACCGCATGAGGAAGCTGTTCGTTCCATGAGGTCATGTCGCGTTCGATCTTGGCTGAAAAGGCATTTTTGATGAGCTTATTGAAAGCCTCTGTTATACCGTTGATAGCAAGGGGGAAATCCGTCGTGAAGTGCAGTTTTGTATTCAATGCTTCATAGAGCTTTTTAAAGGTGTGTGCAGTGAATTCAGTCCCTCGGTTAGAAACAATGGTCTCGGGACACCTGCTGAAGAAGACGTAATCATGAATGCTCTGATCACTGTCTCACTTCTCTCGTCTCAGAGGGAGTAAGCCTGAACGTATCTTGAGAAGTGGTAGACTAAGATTAAAATGTATTTTTTTTCGCCCTGAGATTGAGTCAGTTCACCTCTGAGGTCTATTCCTACTCATTCCAGCAAGTGCGTAACCGTGGGTAATTCCACGATTTTGGTCTTTATACGTCCGTGAGGGTGCCGCTTCTGACAAGCGATGCAACCCTGTACAAGTACCTGCACGTCGTGTGCCAAGTTAGGCCAGAAAAAGAGAGCGGTTGGCCTACCCAATGTCTTTTTAACTCCGAGATGTCTCGAAATTTGAGTGTCGTGTGCGATGATTGCGTCTTTTTCAAGTGTGCCGGGGATTACTGCTTGTTTGCATACGCTTCCATCGTTTGTATACACTTCCATCGCTCATTCGCTCGAGGTATAATAGTAGTTCTTTATCTAATACGAAGTGCTTATATTTTTCTGCCTTCCAGCGTAGCAATTATGTCAGCCCAGATTGGTTTTGTTTTGCGGCGTCTCGCTCACTTTTTGCGAGCAAAAATACTGCATTAGGGTCAGAATTTTTGGGTGGGTCTTTATTGATAACGGCCATTCCACGAGATAGAGCATACGGGATGAAGTGATATTTTTGAGCCTTGTATTTAGTCTTGCAGTCATATTTGGCCAAGTGAACTGCCCAGCGAGCGATCGGTGGCACCGTGGCTTTGTACGAGAATAAGTAACGCAGAGGCGAATGGTCGGTCAAAATCACAAATTTTCTGCTGAGCAAGTAAGTTTCGAAGCGTTTCACGTTTTCCACTATCGACAAGGATTTTTTCTCAGAGATCGTAAACTTAAGTTCAGCTGGTCCAAATTTCCATGGCGTGCTTCTCAGGCTGCCGTCGGACCGCGAGGTCCTCTCCTGTCGTTCGTCAATGTCTATCTGTGTAGCTTGCCCTGGGCTCTCGTTTTTGAGTAAAATCTCATTTGCCGTTCAGGGTAGGTCTCAGCTTCCCCTTCGGCTGGAAATAGTGTCGTACTACGTTGTGCCACCACCTTAGCTCCGTGGGGTACGTGCTTGGCTCCGTGGGGCACGTCTTCCGAGCGCCTGTCCCTTCGGTGCTTGGGTAGTCCCTCTCGGGTTCGCCGCGCACGCTGCCGTGTGCCTTGGGGTTGCGGTCCCTGCCCCGCCGCGCCTTGTGCGACCTCCCACAAGAACGCTTGTGGTCGAACACAGCGACCGTAAGAGTTGTTTTACGTATATTGGAATTGAAGTGAAGCTGAAAACATCAATAAACCTCGTTCTATTTATAATTGATACATTTTAATGTAGCGATGTTTGCAAACTGTCCATATACGAGGATAATTGAGCGAAGTCTACTAGCTTTATACTCACACAATTCAATCGTTTTACCTATCGACATGTCTGTAATAGGAAAACGCTTTAGACCACGCAATCGTTTACTAGCTGGTGAAGAAGCGCGGTAACACTATGAACCGACGACCCAAAACACGCACTGAGCAAGGGTTCTTTTACGGTGTAACATGGGCTTATGCTTCTAATATGCACAATGGACACATTGATTATGCAGCGAATAGAGCATTGAAATCTATGATTACTTGCATGACTCGCTCATCCCCTAAAGGTACCCAATCTAAAATGAGATCTGATTCAGATGCGTCAAAGTGTGACGAGTGAAACACGCACAGATAAAACGATATTTATTGCTTCTTATGGAGTTTCTTGTCCAGAAACTGTCTCTATGCTCTTCCTGTAGCAGAACCTTTAATTACGCTAATCAGACATCGTCTGTCACGTTCAAAATCCCTGATCCCAGTTATTGATTCTGGCAACTGCCACCAACGGTCAGAATCAGAATTATAATAAGATTTGAAGAACTGTGCAGGTCAGTAAACAAATAAAACTTGCGTTCTATAACCCACTGGATCGTCCAAGCAGTGAACTCCTTTATGATCTCATTACTGATGGCTTAATAAATTCAAACTAAATAATTATAACTGTTAATGACACTTCTTTTCCGACCGGTGCAGTCTGAGAACCACAATACTTAGACCACAATGGTCCTAGCGATGAGCTCCTTCATGATCTCGTTGGTGCCG
>VOMN01090824.1:0-10375 GCA_014899125.1 Orchestia grillus | reverse complement strand
GTGCTTCGGTTATCATCTTTTGGTGTTCGAGGAGCTGTGACAGACATGACCCCCCCTTTTCGAAAACCAAGCTGATGCTCGTTAAAATAACCAGTATTTCAAAGTACCGCACCATATTATTCACAATTATTTTTTCAAAAATTTTATGACGCGCGATGTTAAGGCTACTGACTTATAGTTTTTCGGGAAATGTTTCTCTCCACCTTTGTGTATTGCTGCAACTACACCGAGTTTGAGCAGGTCTGGGATAACTCCCGCTTCCATTGAACGTCTCCACAGTATAGCCAGAGGTGTCTCGAGCTGCTCTGCAGTTTCTCAACAGGATGGCTTATGTAGCCCTGCTAATACCCAGTCTTACTACATTGTATGTCTGTGGTGGCATCGTACAACATAAATGTACATGAGCGTGACATTCAGCACAGCGTAAACAGGGAGCATTTAGGATTTTTGTGCAAATGACGCAGGCTGTGTTTTCCAGGGCCGATTCCTGAAGTGCATACATTTTCTACTTATTAATTTATGTTCAAGTTTATACACAAAATTGTACACTTGTTTATGCGTCTTAAGCTTATTGAGCAAATCAAGTTGCCAGAGTTTTCACCTAGTTTAAGCGCTTGTTTGGTTTTAACACTAACACTTATGAGGAACACTTTTTCACTAGGTGTATTCCTTAACTGTCACAGTGGAAACCTAGAGCCTTTTCACTTCACTTCATAAGAAATGTATACGCAAGCACACTTTCTAGATATACACGAGCTTTGTACACTTCGACTCTTGACTTCAACCCAGGAGCGACACACCAGAAGCCACAGATATGACACATCAGCAGCCACCAATATGACATATCGGCAGCCACCAATATGACATATCGGCAGCCACCAAAACGACACATCAGAAGTAGCTGTTGTAGCACAGCAGTAGCAGATGCTATGAGGACACATCAGCAGCAGCTCGTGTGCTAAGCAATGCAATCAATGACTACAGCAGTGGACCTCAAGTCCAACCAGCATTATAACATTGCCTGATGTGTGATAAGTACCAAGTACCAACAAGAGTTATAAGCAAAGTAGCACATAACAAGAAGTGATCTTTACCACTCCAAATATAGTAGTCATAGAAAACTACCAGTGTCCTTCACCAAACTTCCTCATAGAAAGGTTTTCATACTTTCCCATACATTCAACTCCATAAGCAATCCAAAATAAAACATGTCAAGGTTTTGCATAGTGAGCCAGAAACAGAAAAATCAAGTAGAACAGTACACACTTGTGGACATATATACCGCAACAATGAACTAGAACAGACAAGGCAAAATCAAATGAACAAAACACTGCCGTCTAGCAGCATAAACAGAGCAGAGATGCACTTACTTGGGCAGAGGCACTGCAATCTTGGTCCCATCCGGCTGAGGATTGAGGTTCATTCCAGAGTCTCGGATTGCATCACAAATAGTTTTAGTTGCTTGTGGGAATGCAGAGCATTCGATAATAACCAAATGGGAACCCTTGCGGTGTATCTGTAACAAATAAGTCTGAGATGAGCTGCAGCATATAACACAATAACATATTTATCAACATTGGATGCATAACAGCCACTCAGCAAATGCGCCATTGCAATATTTGAAATCAGCCAAAGCCCAACAAAAAAAGTAAAGCTTAGCAAGAATGGGTTGTGTTAACTATAATGACAAACTTTACATCAACTTGCATACAAAACTGATGCAAGTAGCATAGTAGTAATATTAATGAGAGCAGCACTTTAGTAACACAGACTATTTTGTACTGAAAGAGAAGGAACCATCAAGTATGAACTTAGAAGAATGGGGTATCTAGGCAGAAGGTATGTTCTCACCCAAGATCTCCAGCACATAGAAAAAGCAAGTTAAGAAGGAAGAGGAAGAAAAAAAACAAAGAAGAGATGGTACAGCAAATGTGAAACTTGAAAGAAGTAAAGCGAGCAGGAAAAACAAAAGTTGCAAAGGCCCATCTATAGGTGAGGGAAACTAACCTGGTGACATCAGTCTCCATAGCACAGGAAAGACAAACCTAACTAACCTAACCTTAAAGCCTATCCTGTGTCCCTTCAAGGGATTAAATTATCAATATGAAGGCAGAGATTGAATAAGGGATGTAGAAATAATTTTATAATTTTTATGTTTCCTAGATACTTAGTCAATCATATTGCAGTAAGCATTACTGGATTTTCATTCAGAAATATGTAGTAGTAAAGAACAATACAATTATGGGGATGTAATAAAAGTGTAAAGAAACCCTCGACAACTAAAAATAGAATGTTAAATTAATGGAGAGAGACTGAAAAGCAATGTTAAAATCATGAAATTGTTTGAAAAACATTCTTAAAGTTACAGTATACTACTAACAAGATGAGAGTGGTGACACAATGCTTATTAAAAATAAAAAAATAGCAATAAAATATCATGCATAGCTCATTAGGAGAACAATGGAGACAGATGATGAACACATTGCTATAACAATGTTGACAAAATATGATTATAATATTGCACAGTAATATTGTAAGTATTTCAAGAAATTCAAAATTATCAAACTTGTATCTAAATCATCTTATGACTGGACTGTCATAACCAAACGTGGTCAGAAGACCACATAGCTATGTGTGTAAAGGTTGGAAAGTCGGACCCAGTGCACTTCAGTTCACTCACTTGATGGTGCAGAAGATAATGGTGCAAAGAGTTTAAAATGGGTAGAATAAGTTTAAGATAAGCCATTCCATCAACTTCCCATAGTTGGAAGGAAGGACTTCCTGTGAAGTTGGCAGAGAACCTACAGTGCAACACAAACCTTCAGTGCAACCAAATACCTCTCGAAAGGACCTCTCCAGTGCAACAGATGGCCATCCAAAAGAAGACCTCTTGACATAGATATGAGATCTCCCACGAGACAGGAAACCTAGAGGAAAGTCTAGAAGAGTACTACCTTACACAGGCTGTTGCCTGGTTATCTGAAGAGTTGCTGCACTAGGAGCAGCTAGTCTCGTCAGACAGGATCCCTTCTGGTAATGTACACTTGAATGGGAGATAGAAGGCACAGCACAAGAACTTTGAGACAGCAAATTCACTTGCTAATAAACATCGTGAGACCTCTGAGCAGAATTGTACATGCCTTATTTGATATAGTAATTTATTTTTTTCTTTGGGTTTTAATGACTTGAATTATTTATGCTGCTGATTATGTGATCCCATGCATAGTTAGTGACAGTATATAGAATGTACCCTGCGAGAGCATTTAAGAGGCACTTTAACCTGAGACAATGATGAAAGTAAATTGTAACTAATTTATTGGGATGCACAACCTTGTTATTATTTTCATTGTTATATTAGCAATTGAGACCTAGTGAGATGCAACACAGCAATTAGTATGACACTGCATTGGGCATTAGACTCTATGATGTGGCTAGGTGTTGGGTTCAGGACTGTGTAAGGAGAGTTGCAGTTCCCATAGCCTGAAATGTCCTGTTACCCCAAAAATGGAGCAGCACGCATAGCAAGGGCTCACCTCAGCCAGCTCATTGAGGGGGAAGGTGTCACCCTCCAGCTCCACAGGCAGCGCCTCCAGGTTGCCTCAACACATTTCATCTTGATTAGAACATTCATACATTGAGGATTGATTAATAATGATGCTAAATTGTTAAACCCATCAAAAGTAAAGTTGTAGAAATCAATAGCAAAAAATATTGCAGTATTAATGCAACTCTATCATGTATCAAAAACAATGCCCACCTTAGAAACACAAGGTTTTATATTCCCAATACTTAAACTAGTAATTTTGTATCATATGTGTTCTCAAGGCTCAGTATCACCTTCAGTAAGTACTTGCAGCAAAAGGCCTTCCTCCATTAAAAGTGCATCAGATGCAGTGTGTAGGTTGTCCATAGCTCAGAAAGAAAGTGTAAGAGCTTGAATCGCTATTCTAATGAGCCTACATCTTGCCTCTAATGTGACTGCATCTTAATTCAAATGTGGAACTCGACTGAAAGCATTCATACCTTTGGATGGCCTTGCATGTCCAGAATTAATAAAAACAAGGGGATAAAATTAATGCACTTGTGTACCAGAATAGAATTAATTTATCTTATTTTTGGCAGGGCTCAGCGCTGAAGTTTTCCAAATGAAACGTCACAACAAAATTCCTCTTATGCTTGTTCACTCCTGATCAAAACGTGAGGCTTGGGTCATACAAATACCTGTATTTACTTATTACTTAGAAAGATAATGAGCATTTTAATTGTTTCAAAGGAAGTAATCTTTCATAATAAAGGAAAAATTCTGAATAAACATGTATTATTAAATGTCCCGAGTTACTTTGGTACAAAATCCTAAATCATTTCAGCTCATAGAAATGGTAGTCACTTTTCAAGAGAGGTAGATCATTTCTGATAGAGGGATTATACAGTCAACTATTCTCTACATACAATATCAAAAATCTATAGTCTTTGACCATTTAAATTTTTCATTCTTGACCTAGGGATTAACTACAATCAAATCTAAAAATATAAATTTTCTGCAATTTTTCAGTGCTCTCATCAATAAATTTGAATGTTTAGCTCACCAATTACATGGTAAAAAATGTGAAGATTTAATCCCAAATTTTTTATGAGAAATTCTACACACTTTAGGCCTAATAGTACTCAGTGTGCAGTGTGGGCCACTCGTCTTAAGTAGCTCCAGCATAATGATAGTTACTTACCATAGTTCACTGCTCTTACTCATCAGCTGTTCTTGCAGGTGTGCCTGCTAAGTGGCTTAGTTTTCCATTATTCAAGTAAATAACATCAAGCAGGTTTACTCAGGACACCTTGTAGAACTCAGATCAAGTGACCCATACTACATACTGAAGACTGTTATGCTCAAAGTATAAGGAATTTCTCAAGTTAAAATTTTGCATTAAAGTTTGACATGCATCTCATATATTTAGTTTGGTAAACATTGAAATTGATTCATTCAAACACTAAATAACTCAAAAAAAATCAGCATTTTTCAATTTTTAAAAGTTGGTCCTAATATGGTTTGGGGAGAAGAACTAAAAAGTTAATGTCTATAGGTATTTGATACTGTATGTAGATGACATTTGGCTATGCCTTCCTACTATCAGAAAGTACCTCCTCCTAAAAAAACGGCAGCCACTTTTACAAGCTGGGGTAACTTGGTATATCATGCCAGGGTAACTCTAGGCACCTCATCCAACATACAGGATTTTATTCTTCATGACTTTGTCTACAGAACAACTGAAATATTTATTCTTGTTCTGAGTGACTAGCATACATAGGTATTTCCACAACATAAGCCCTGCCTTTAGACTAAGAATGAAGACACGTGGAATGAATTTTGTAGCAATTAGTCTGATTTTCAAATCTTTGGTTCAGACAATCATAAATGGGAATGTAGTTTAGCAATTTCTGCAAAAGTAGACCTTTTCATTCTTGTACACCAATGTGACCTTTTTTCAAAAATTTTCATACATTTTGAATATGGAAGATTGGCTCAGGTATCATGTTTTTGATGAAGACATTGCCACATCCAAATAGGAATTTGGCTGTGCTGTAATTGAAATTTACCATTGTTTGAATTGCAATTTCAACTCATACACTTTCTTTACAAGCTGTAGATAATGTATCAACTGCATACATTGCACTTCTACTAAACAGAAAATAAAATTTCAATCCCACATGCAGTTCTCCAATATCAGTAATTTAGAACAATCTAAAAGGTTGAATAACTCATTTAAAGATTTCCCTATCAATTTCATCCATTGCTACAGTTACCTGCCGAGACAGAAAATTTTGTGTCAAAATATAATTTCAAGAAATAATTCCAAAACTTTTCATATATGTCTCACATAATCCTAAATGTCAGGGTTACTCTAAGGCTTTTCTTCACAATGAACTATAGTTCACAGCAAAAGATTTTTTATAAACCATTTTATAGCCTTTAGCCCTTACAAAAACTATTAAATGACTACAAACATGATACAAAAACCACTAATAGTAAATAATTTTTAACAAACTTCAAAAATCATCCCAAGTAGTCCTGCACAATGGTAATCCTTTCACTTGATAATGCAGGGCTATTATACTATATTTCATATGAATACATTGAATCACTGCACATACAAAACAGTCTCATTCATGTTAATAACGAACAAATTATTCTATTCCTATGCCACTTTCAAAATGAATCAATACTTTTCCATAGTAAATTACAGATGAAAGTAATAGAAATGAACAAATTTTTATACTTATTTTATTTTAATGTATTGGGCCTCATAATAATGACATTTTTTTTATAGAAGTAAAGTATATGAAGCCTCTTTAGCTCAAGGTATCTACTTTATTTTCTTTTTCTTCATTTCCCTCCGTCTACATAAATTTTACTTTCAACTATTTTGAAATGCATTGTTCTTTCCCTCCATAGCATATCAAATTGATCAATTCTTTATTTTACCCACATTCACATCACATCACAGATTCCTCACTGGCCACAACAACTTCGAAGCCACAAGCATTCCGTTTTCACTAAAATAGGCGAGTTAGGTATGTTACTAATAATAAAATTGCAACTTACCAACATTGGTTCGGACAGCCACTGACTTGATAAGGTCCTCTTTAAATTTTTTTAAAGCAGCATCCAATTCATAAAGCAGTTGCTTTTCATTTATAACAGAGTTAAGTTCTTCACTTGTTAACTGTATTACCGATTTTCCTTTCCTTCCTGCACAAACAAAAACCATTGAAAATTCCAAAAAAGAGGAAAATGAGTAATCATAACTATTTAATTCTATCAACCTATAGTCATTATCTTCCACTTTCTTAAATAATTTTTATTTTCTGAGATGTATATCCTGAAAAAAGTTATCACTTTTTTCCACAAGATAGTAACTTTCATAAAACAATTAACAGATGAAGAGGTTTCTCAATTCACTAATGCTACAGACTTGCCTAGTTAATACATAATGCATTAAACTCAATCACTAACAGAGCCTTAACTTCAGATTCTTCAGCAGGTAACAGGGCCAAAACAATTTTTACCTATTACCAGCAAAGTTAAATAACAAAGTACATAGCATGGAAATAGTTTTCTTGATGTTCATTATTTACAGTAAACAAACGTTGTACTAGTTATATATTGTAGACTAATATCAGGTTTTTGTACTCATGTTTCATTCACCATTGAACATGATAAATGAGAAGCAGATTATCCAATGACAACATATGTATATTCAAGACCAAATAACTGTAATGGGAATGTAATGGTTAAAGACCAAGATCAAATAACTGTAATGGTTAAACTGTAATGGAAATGAACCTCTTCTAGTATTTTCACCATGGTTCTGAAATAAGCTAGTGTTTTTCAGACAGCTGATAGTCTGAGCTAAATTGCATTAAACTGACATGTAACATCCAGTAAAACAAAGCACCTCAGAGAATGAGCCATCCAATACTGAATTTTCAGAACATGTTGGATGGCATAAACTAAGAGAGACCTACAGAATTATTTCAAAACTCAATCTGAAACACAACTCTTGCAAAAGTTACAGAATAGCATGTGGTAATATGATACCCTACACATACCTACTTCATTCAGACATGCCTACATAAAATCATAATATTTTTGTTCTGTCATCTATATGAATGACACTCAGAAGCAATATGCACTCATCAAATACAGTAGTTGCAATTGTAGTAATAGAAGTAGAAGAAGTAGAAGTAGTAGTGATAACAGCAACTTTAGAAACTCGGACTATCTAGCACTAAAAGCAAAGGGACCAAATAGTATGTACTTTGGAGAATGGGGAATCTATGCACTAGGTGTATTCCAAGACACAAGATCCTCTGCTCATAGAAACAACAAGTTGAGGACAAGAGAAGAAATGATAAAGAATCATTAGCAAAAAAGGTATGAAAATAGAAAAACACAAAGTAGGCATGAAAAAAGTTGGAAAGACCCATCTAATGCTGAGGTAACCCAACATTGTTCCCTGGTGATGCCAGTCCTTCTAGCATAAGATAAACAAATCTAACCAAACTCCTCAAATAAGGGATGGTGGGTCATATAGCAAATATTTTTTTGCTCACCTGATTCGTTACTAAATTAGCTTAAGTTGGAATTCATATAATCCCAAATTTCATTACATGCCTATTTCTCCAACCTAAATCAAAAATTTTCTGTGGAAAAAATATTGCAAGTGGTCTAGCACTATTCAATATATATCAAATTTTTATTAGGTTGCATTCATGAACATACTATTACAGATGCTCCAAAAATAGAGAAAACCATTATTTCATAAATTATTGTCAGACATTATGAAGATGACAAATTATATATAATTCACTATCATGTAAAATTAATTAATTTCCTTAGAATTAGCTTTATGTTCAGAAACATCAATCCAAAACAAAAATTTTTGCAATTAAAATCTACCTTCCTCATCTAAATAATCATAGAATGCAAGGCTGCAATTAGAATATGTACAATACTTGCTCCACTTACATAAAATATTACAGAAATCAAGAAACATATCCTTGCATTTCTTCCAAGAAATACCTACATACACACCTTTATCACCTCTGTCCTTGGAATGCTTAAAACGTGACTGAGTTCTGATACACGGTGAACTGGTGATCCAGCCCGGCACCTTCACATGCTTGAGGGTAGAAAAAGAGGCACATTGCAGCTGTGATGGCACTAGAGACCCATGCCAGACCAGGTCATTTCTCCAAGTCAGTGGCTTATTCTGATTTTGATGCAAGTGTTGATGTGCATTGATCACAGAGGTACAATGACCTGAGTAAAATCTTGAGTTTACACCATCTTGTACAGCATTGCTCACAAAAGTGAGAGGTAGAAATTTGACTTCTGCAAGCAAGAAATCAACACTAGGTTGCTTCCACCTTTTTATATAACAATTACTATAGCAAGGCCATTTTACTTTCCTAGATAGTGAAGCCCACAAAGCCATGTTATATTCACAACCTGGACCCCTAGATCTGTAATGAAACAATACAACCATCAATTAAAATTACAATAATAATGTAAGAAAAAACACATGGAATATTGTTAAGGGGAAACATTTGCCCAATGCTAAAATTTATTAGTACCTATATTTTAAAAATATTCTACACTGAACCAACTACAGCTACAAAAAAATTATTTTGAAGAATATACTCACAATTTTTAAACAGTAATTCATAACCTGGAAAAAATTCAACACATGTTCAAACGTGGCAAGGCAATTTTAAAAGCCATTGCTTGAACTTAACTTGCCTGGCACAATGCCCATGCCACTTCCAGCATACCTTAACTGTAATGGTAATAGTCAACCAATTCCATATGAACAATAGGGAATGCTCTGTATATTTTTGCAATTTTCTCTTTCCATTATTCATAGGGTATCTATTCAACCCCAAATGACGCATGATCAAGCCTCACCACCCCACGCCTCAAAACCCAGCGCATTACCACGACCGAATTCAGGCGGGCGAGCGGCCGCTGGACGGGCCGCAGTGCCTGCGCATCACCAGCCCGCCGGTCTAGCGCCTACACAACATCCCTGCACCTCTCAGCNTGAACATGTCAAGGAAAATGAACATCGCAAGCACTTTTCAAAAGAAACCATACCAATTTGTTAACACTTTGCCAAATGAAGGCACTCGACTCAACCATTTAAAAAAACTTAATACAAAGAAGCTGTTTGAACACCCATGCCGCGGGTCGGCACACGACCGAATCCAGGCGGGCGAGCGGCTGCAGGGCCTGCGTCTCACCAGCACGCCGGTGCAGCGCCTACACATCATGTCTGCACCTCTCAGCATGTCCGAGAGAACCCATCGGCGATGCATGCACTTTCGAGAATCTCAGCGCCAACATCAACTTCGCCAGATGTAAATNATTACAAACATCCAATCTATGGTACAAAAACTCTTTGAACTAAATTTCATGATCAGCTCCTACGATCTTGTGCTAGAAACTCCCGCCACCACTCCGAAGGCCAATTTAAATTATCGCGGACCTCACAATACCTTGCTCGTTGGAGACAACATTCTTACTACTGTAAAGCGAAATGATCTCGATCGCACGTGTCGAATCCAAACCGCTACATCCGGGAACTTTGTAGGCCTTTCAGAGACAATTAAGAGAACCCCCAATTTCAAAAGCTATGTGATCTGATGAAAAATCTTTGCTTTTCTCCCTCACGACCAGCTCTAATCAAGGGACTCATCAAAGCCAAAAGAACCTTTATTAATTCCAATACGTTTTACCATTGGGTTTTCAATGCATTACAACTACTGGCGTGTGAGGGATGTGAGGAATGTGTGGTTCAAACTTCCTTTTCCAAGGGAA
>VOMN01090820.1:0-20433 GCA_014899125.1 Orchestia grillus | reverse complement strand
GGGTGTTGTTTTCCGAAGGACACCCTGTTTACTGTATAAATATCATTTTACGCTTGGGATAACAAAGGGTCTCTCACTCTGTTCAATTCACACTAAGCACCCTCGCTTCGAACATTCCTAATGTTCATGATCATCTTCTACCGTATCGCTAAAAGAAGAAGTAAATGCATCAGAATGCTCGTCTCTTTGTTTTCTATTCCGTTTGTTATGCTTGATGTACTGAATTCCTGTCTACCATTGACAAAAAGCCATGAAAATACAACCCCTAAATAAATTTAACCCAACTTGCAATAGACTTCAAGAGTATAAACTCCAGGATTGAACCTCCTGATACTCCTACTTTTACGTTTGACACTTCATAAATACTAAAGTTTAAGACAACTTCAAATCCTCGCTACGTAACTCTCGAGCTGCCAACAGCTGGCCTCAAACTTGGCCTAGCTTTCCGAGCCGCGCAATCCCAAACTCCTCTTCCAACGCTCCGTTTCCCAGGCTGCCGAAATCGTCCGTTTGGTGGCAGATTGATACTGTCGGGACAGAAGATAGAGCATCTCGAGACCTTCCCAACTTTGCACGCTTCCAAGGAGTGATAGTTCCAGCCAGACCTGCTTAGAGGCCTTCCACGCTCAGACCTTCACGGTTTAGCGACTGCCAGACAACGCCTGTGTGATCTCCAACAGATACATACAAGTTGGTAGAGTATCTAACCTTCCACGACACGACGGGAGATTGTTTTGGTTATATGAGGTGAATTAAAATGACAATTTTTGGTTTTCTGCCCCCCGTTTATAGAAATATATTTTATAATTCGGTGTAATATTCTCTACGCCAGGAATGTGGTTGAATTTATTTTATTTTAGAAGAATTTAAGAGATATTTTTTGCATGCTCGTGCAGACATATATCCCTTACGATACTTTCTCGAACTATTAAAGATACTCGTTTGGTTTGGGTGGCATTAAAAAATGTATATCTTCTTCATGAGAATTTAAGGTAGAAGATTAACTCTCCTGTACTTTTTGTCAACATTTTCGTCATTTTCTCGTGTTTCAGCTTTGAACTGTGTATTTTTGCTCTGTTCCAGGAACACTAGTCAATCAGGATCAAAACTCAGCAACTCTTCAGGATTGAATTCATGATTAATTTCTTTAAAACTCCCTATAAACAATATACCATGAAACATGAAATCAAACTCAAACTTTGAAAAATGCGTTTTCTCAATGATGTTTAGAAATTTTAATGGACCTACATTCACTCATTATAATCGGAATAAATGCAGCACAAACTAATCGTGATTCAACTTTTAAAAGTTTCTTGAAAACCTTCATATTGCATTTCAGTTGAGCAGCTCCCACATTAAACGAATGAAAGCACGATTTCAGTGTTTGTACTTCTACGACGTCCCTGAAGCCACGCAGAAGTTACGAAATTTATGGCACTATTTATGAAAAGTTTGGGCTACAATACATCTTGAAGTGTCTTATGCTCCTAAGTTAACGCATATCATTCAGCCTGATAGTGGTTAAATTTCAACATTACGTTTATCACTCTAATACTATAGGTATTACTTTCATTTTATTTTTTATTGGACTCATAGACAACACACTATATAACCTTTAAATTAATATGAAGCATCAAATAAAGCTTATCTTAAGTTCCTCATTCGAAAAAATTAAGTATTTTCAGCATCTTACATCTCGCTTCCTCGAAACGTAAGCCTCGAAACGTAATGCACGTAAGCCTGAACGTCGACAGCGGGCTCTCAAACGAATTAATGATGCGAATGTATCACCATGAAATTATGGCATTATCTCAATTGAAAGCAATCCCAGAATGCAGACTGATTTGTTTGTAAATCCGTCTCACGAAACAATTTTTGCAAAGTCTGTCTGTGATAGGAATCCGCAATTCATCACTTTCTGTGCAGGCTCTCAACCAAACTATTGTGCTGATCGATTTTATTTTTAAATGCCGAATAAAACTATTATTACTCATTCTGACTTATATTCTCCATTCTAGCAGCCATTCAAGCAATGTATCAACGTTTTCAAGTCATCAATCATAAAATTATAGCACCTCCTAGAGCTCACAAAGTCTGAGTATCGAAAATATTCCCTACATATCATTTAATTTTACTAGCGACGATCATCAAAATATCATCCAAGTTCACTTCAATTGAAATATTGAACTCAACAATTCAGAAGTTCTTCCGAGAAAGCGTGGACTTATATTTCTCGCACGTCATAAAGTCTCCTTCCCTCTCACAAATGTGGTCCCGATATCGAACTGCAGCCACGCTCTGCCTCTTCGGTCTCATTGAGCTCCCAGTTGGGGACAGGGAGAGAACTCTTTCGATCTCACCAGTTGGATGTTAAATGAAGCGAGCGATCTCCGTAGAGTTTGTAACGAGATACGCTCCGGCGACTGCAAAAACTAACGAAAAATTGTCATTTTACCTGGGCGCACTCGCCCTCGGTGAAACCATGAAATACATGAACGTTGCTAAATTTATGAGGAGAAGCCATTTTCGTGCCATCACATGAGCATGTTATTAAAATTTGTTTTCATAAATGTTGGTCACAAATTATTTACACAGGAAAGTTTTGAGTCAATATGCACATATGTAAGAAAATGAGACCCATGCTTCAGAATGTAATAGGCTCATACGTCAAGTAAGAAACGCATTATTAAATTGTCATACACTTCATCGTGAGTAAAATAAACTATTCAACAGCTTAGAAGCCCGTTTGCATATTACTTACGTATGAAGAGAATAAAGTTTGATAAATGCTTAAAGGACATGTGAGTACAATTATTTGGTCAAAATATAACTGCACATTATCACTGATGCGAAATAAATGTCAAACGTAGTTCCTCTCTATGAGAAACCCAGTAAAAGGAGCAGGTTCTCCTCGCATTTGACTGAAAATTCTAGCAGAATGTCAGAGGATCTCTTCAATATACAGTGTATAATTTAAAATGAAATGAAAAGTCAAAGAAATATTTAAAACTCGAACACAATATTACAATGCATCATTTTATTTAACTTACTACTGATTCTTTGCACTATTTAATCTTCACATTACCAATTTTTGAAGCTCCATTCATTATTTATCATAAACACCGATCAATTCTACCGTATTTCATTACCAAAAAACTTTGAGTTCAAACGTGATTTGTAGCGTCCTTACCTCAAAGAAACTATTCAATTATGCCTAATACTGACGATAAATTCAATGCTTTCCTATTCAACACCGGAATTATAGTTAACCTTTTTTCCTTGAATTCTTGCAATAATCAGAAAATTTATTTGGCAACGGGAAATATTAAAAACTTGTTGTACAAGGGATATCACATAGACAGAATTCAATAACCGCACAATTTATTACACCTTCAAATAAGCCGTGTATATATGGTCTAAAAATGCTCAGGCCATCCATCTTGTTATTGCCAGTAATATAAGTGTAAGAAAGAGAACATCTGTACTCCCTGCGATCTCCCACGGCTAAAAAATGTTATAAAAATAACTACGATCACGCGTTTAAGTAACCCAGATTACTACCACTTTTATGTCCCCGTCAAGACCAGATAAAGCGATGACCTTAGGCAATTCCAGAGCATGAGGTGCCTCCGTCGTGCTGGATTACTATTCCCCAAAGGTGAACTTTCCCGAAACCCCATTGATAAATATATAAAATAATTGATGAAATAATTTTGAGGGAAATTTTTTTATAATTATGGATGGTCGGGCGAAAAAGTTAGACTGAGCACTCCGATGTCTCCGTCAAAGCCAGATAAAGACACGACCTGGCGCGCAGAGGCGGAGTGTGGCGGTGCCTGCGTTATCGGAGGACCTTTTAAGCCGTCAAGGGAAGGCCGTCGTCATGCAGAGAGTGGTGGACGGCAGCCTGGCGGGAGCTTGGGTGCGATCGCTCAAATTATCTACTTTTGCTTGAAAACTTATAATCTACTCAAACAGTATTGTTTTCAAGAGAAATAGATGGGCTTTAAAGTGAAGCACGGATTTCTTTTTTAAACGAAACTGAGATACTTGCAATTTACGCAGTGAATGTTTTTTTACAGAAACTCCCGAATGAAACATTGACGTTTTTACCTGAAACAGAAATACTTGTAAGTGGAACAATCATGTTGTTTGTTGACACAAAATAATGTTTCCAGTTGAACAGCAATGCTTACTCCAGAAACAGTAGTAATTTTAAGTCAAATATTAATATTGTTCTTCTGCGTTAAACTTCTAACGATGGAAAATACAAGTAAGTGCGGAAACTAAAATCGAGGAAAAAATCAGAATGGCACATAGGAGGAGAGCTAACGGTTAACGATTTTTAATGAGTATGCACTTTGCACACCATTTAATGAAGGTTTCAATTCATGAATGTACAATGACTCTAATATTCGCAAATCAAAATTAACCGAACAAGAATCTAATATTTTAAATCGGCTATAATCAATAATTTGGTCCCAAGAAGTGCTACAGAGTGCAGAGTGCATCCCATTAAAATCTCAGAGTTGTAATAAAAAGCCCGTCGTTGATCTCGACATATATACTGTAAACATTAATTGCATCACCGTATGAAGTCTTCGCGTTGAACCGTGAACGTAATTTATTCCGACTTTCGTACTTGGAGCTCTCACATGCAGTTGTGTTGGAGGTCAGCCCTCCAGGGGGCTTCCTCTCCAGGCTGCATCACCCGATACCTCGCTGAGCTTTGCTTCTTTGTTTTGTAAGGGCATATTTTCCCACGTCTGTATGCTGTCGCTCAACTTAGCGAGGGGAGCACCAATTTTGTCAAACAAATCGTCGACGGTAAATTCTAAGGAGCCTACGCCGCGTTTGAGCATGCGCCTTGGATCAGGTTAACGCGTGTATGTATGATACGTGCAAGCGGCATTTGAGTCCCGCATTCGAGTTGAGTGTTTTAGGTCCTTGCTCAAACACGACGAAAACAGGCATTTGCATGCCCTCGAGTGTTCTACTGATATAAGTGTATAATATTTAACGGACAGTAAAGTTACAGGAAATTTTGGATGGCTGTCGTTTCACGTTAAATTTATACTACTTTTGAAATACATATACACATTCCCTATGATGATTAGCAGTATGTATTTCCTCCTTTTTATATGTAACTCGCTTGTATATTTAATGTTTGTACATCCGTCCGTATTAGCTTAATAAAAGGAAGTGAGGAAATTTTTTTATAATATGAATTAATGATATAACTTAATTTACAGCCTTACGAATCATGACTCAAGTAGCACCGAAGAGAATTTTGCGGAGCTGCTCTAAGTGTAACAAGATTTGGACGTGAAGAAATCAAACATTTCTTGAAGAGCCCCTTACACTCCCGCAGGTGCCTCACTTCACAATGATAAAACTTTTTTTCCCCGCGTAGCATCGTCACAACCACCAACTACACACCCAACTTTAAAAGAAAACTACACACCTAACTTTAAAGAAAGCTACACACCCAATTTTAAAAGAAAACTACACACCCAACTTAAAAGAAAACCATGCGGTTAAGAGCGTGCAATCTAATGATTGATCCAACATGATGTCGACGTCGTCTACGTTATGTTTTGTAACTCGTGCGCAGACCGTCAATACGCGACGGTGTTACCGCAGTGTCCCATGCATCCGCACCCTAAACGGGAGCGTGAGTGACCGTAGTAGATAGCATACAGTCGGAAGATAACCGTTCCGAGATGTCTATGCTCACCACAAGGCCTCTCACAATTGCCCTTTTTGATGCCATGTCTTCCTACACAGCCCTTTTCGATGCGAGGTATCTCTACGCATCCCTTTTCGATGCTAGATCTCTCTGCACAACCCAATTCAATACGAGGTTTATCTACAGCCCTTTTCGATGCGAGGTTTCTCTGCACAACCCAATTCAATACGAGGTTTACCTACAGGCCTTTTCGATGCTAGGTCTCTCTGCACAACCCTATTCAATACGAGGTTTACCTACAGGCCTTTTCGATGCGAGGTCTTTCTACACAGCCCTTTTCGATGCGAGGTTTCTCTGCACAACCCTATTCAGTACGAGGTTTATCTACAGCCCTTTTCGATGCGAGGTCTCTCTAAACGGCCATTTTGGAGTCAAGATCTCTACACAACCCTTTTCGGCGTAATGTTTTTCTAAACACTCCTTTTCATCGTAAAGCCTCCCCACACTGCCCTTTTTGAATTAAGGTTTCAAATGCGGTAACCAATTCGTTCCCTTTTTGCCTCGAGGCTTTCCTACGCAGACCTTTTAAGCGGTAGGCCTAGAAATGAACACAATCATTTCTTAGGACCCAAACCCTATCTCAAGTTGATGAACCGGTTTTCGCTTCTCCCGATACACTTCGTCAACATCCATTTTGATTACACTAGGTAAATTAATGCAACTAACACCAACACATCGTATTATACAAAAATTACCTCATAAAACATGCTCTTTAACTGAAAAATTTCGTACCTATGCTTTAACTTTATTTGCTTCTGCTGCAGAGACTGTAGCAACGTATTTCACTGCATAATATTGAAATTCTCTGCTACAATTCGTTGTGGATTGGTAACCTTTTTTTGTAAGAATTGATTTTCCAAATGTGATAAGCAAGTCTTTCCTAGCTCTCTCATTTAGCTCCAATTAACTGTTCTGCAATATTACATCCTCGTTTTTTTTTGGATTCCTGTAGTGATTCCAAAATTTTGCACACCCCGCCGTACGGGTACGAGTGCTGTCTACTCTTCCAATCTGAAGTCCTCGTTACTACGGGCCGAATTGTTCTCGTATCTCTCTTGGTATTGCAAAATTTTCCCTTGTTTTGGAGCTCAGCCATTGGACTTAACTATTCTGTCGTTATTTTAATGTTTTATTCAACTTTTCTGATTCCAATGGAAAACTAGAAAAAATGAAGACTTGCTAGTTGTTGAATTCTCTCAGATGTCACCCAAGGTTTGATGTTAAAACCGAACACTCCTGAACGCTTCCGTCACAGTTACGTAGACTTCTGAGCACTGAACACTTCTGAACACTTCCGTCACAGTTACGTAGACTTCTGCTTTGCAGGCTCCGAGGTCCGGCGAGGGCGGCCCCCACAAGCTACGCTAGCCATGCTCGAAGGTATGTACACGTGTTTGTGCGTGAGTTCGCACGAAAATACTCTGTGTAGGTGTGTGTTTGTGTGTGAGTTCGCACGAAAATACTCTATGTAGATGCGTGTTTGTGCGTGAGTTTGCACGAAAATTCTCTATGTAGGTGCGTGTTTGTGTGTGAGTTCACACGAAAATACTCTATGTTGGTGCGTGTTTGTGCGTGAGTTCGTAGGAAAATAATCTACGTAAGTGCGTGTTTGTGCGTGAGTACGCACGAAGGTGCTTTATGTTGGTACGTTTTGTCCGTGGTTAATACGAAATTACTTAATGTAAGTATGTTTTTTGTGCATTGTGTTCCTACGAATGTACTCTTTGTAGCAACGTGTTTGTGCGTGTGTTCGTGCTAAAATACTTCATGTAGGCACATATTTCTTCGTGTGATCAAATGAAAGTATTCTTTGTATGTATGTTTTTGTGCGTGTCTCCATGAGAAGGTACTTTATATATTCATGTAGGTGTGTTTTTTTTAGTGCTTACGTGCAAAGGTATGTGCGTAACATTTTATTTCATATATTGTTGGTGAGTTATTTTAGAAGATACGTTTTAAACGTCTATTCGTAAGGAGTTCCATAGATATTTTTTGTACGTGCGATTGCGTAAAAGTATGTGCGTGGATACATTTTTGTGTCTGTAAGTTCGTGTAAATATACTCGCGTAGATACGTTTTGGTATGTGTGTTCGTGCAAGGGTACGCGCGTATGCAGATGCATTTTTGTTGGGATGTTTGTACGAATGCGCGTAGATTTGTTTTTGGATGCGAGTTCGTAAGAAGGTACGCAGATACGTTATTGTGCATGTGCTGGGTACACACGTGTACATGCATACGCGTAGTACACAGGAAGAGGATCTAAGATACTTGTTACTGAGACTCGAGGGCCTTCCTCGACTGTGTTTCCAAGCGAAACCGGACGTGCGTTGTAACTTATGTCTGATGAGCTCTGTCTCAAGTGAAAGTTCTCACTGTTCTCCTGGAAAAGTAAACTATGTTTCCTTCGCTCATTGACATAAATGTCTAATATGCAGTGAGTGTAAAAGTCGTTCATTTATTTTTTGTATTCCAGGCGAATAATGTACAGACTTTTTTCTATTACTCTATGAATTTTTGAAAAGTTCCACAATATTTTAAGTCTCAAAATACTATGATTCTATTAGTACAAGATTTCCTTTAAGTTCCTAAGAAGCATTCTACGATTGGCACTAACGATGTATCTCTTTGCACAACCTAGTGTCGACAGAAAATATGAAACCAGTAAAACGAGAAATGAAAAATTGAGCATATCAACAAGGTTGATTCATGAGGTACTTTAAATATCTTGAATATCTCAAAAATGTTTCGGCCCCTATGTCCTGGCCACACTGGGGTGCCGCCGGTTTATGTGCATGGTGACCCTTCGCATATCCGCGAGCTGTTGAATGAGACCGTTTCCCTCCGCCTTCTGATGATAGTGAGGTAAGGGCGGCCTCAGGGACAGCTTGTAGGAGGTTATCCAGCTTCTCCTGAATAACGTAGGCAACATTATAGACTCCACGACTCCCGATGACCACCTGACTCACGGATCACACAACGCTGATGACTCTTAAATTCAGCTACACTGAAAATTCAACTTAAATATTCCACTGTACTAAAAATTCAACGAAAACTCAACGCTATGCTGAATTTTTTTTTGTGTGTTCAAATTTTTTTTGCTGAAATTGAATCCATGTTACGCGAGCCGCCTATTCACAAAGCCAATTGGACTATCGATTCATAAATGCTTCAAATGAGTTTTTACTAAAAGGTTCATACGTGCATTATACCCATGCTTGAGGAAAGAATCACCTTCCATTGAGACTATGAATATTTCTGTAATCAAGTTTAACGAGCTACGCAAAAAAAATATTATTTAAAATATTTGCAACAAATGTTTAGACCGCAACAAATTCCATTTGCTATAGCTTACAGAACAACCATTGGTAATTGAAATAGCGTTCACTTGCAGAAGGCAGCCCAGTTAGGATTTTACGGAGGCGAGGTCATGTACCGTAACCACAACGTCGTCGTCTTGAAAACGTAGGCTGATTTTTTCCGCCCTTATGGAGCGATATCGACATCGACGTGCCGCCTTAAGGGTATGCTCTCAATAAATATATATTTTTTGCCTAATAGACTAATACGTACACCAATCTACAAAATAAAGCAACACACCTAGTTAATGTATCTTACTTTTATTATTCGTGTGTAACCATTTATTTACGTTCCCAATGAATTAGAGAGGAAAAAATTCACGTGATCAGATTCTCGGGTACGTATTTTTACTCAGCATGACTGAACCAGAGACGTCACAGTACAAAAAATAACATAATTTCACAGGAAATTTTCAGTCAGTTTTGTGGGCTCAAGAACGCTCGCTCCATGATGAGAACTCTCGACCATGCCTTACATTCCTGTCATAATAAAGAGTCGGCGAGAGCCAAAACTGAACTCAAATTGGCCAAAAAGGACGAACTCGCGTGAGCGGTGAAGGGAACTTGCGTGTCTGGTCCCAACTGGTTCTCGATGGCGTCTTTCCTGCCTGCCTCGAGCCCCCATATGTGGTGTCCTCAATAGAACCAGTCCCTCCCCCACTGTAACATTGCTCCCTGCTGCAATGAGGCGGTATTGCCTCAGGTGTGATCGTGGCCCCCCTGCATCGACACACAAATAATCCAGTCGTTTTAACATCACCCGACAAGTTTAATTTTCTAACGGAATTATTAACTTACATTCGATAAATGGGTTCGCTTATTGAAATTAAGGACAAATAGGAAGTAATGGACTAACTCTTATTTATATCTTCACTGAATAATTCAAGAAAATATATTTTTTAATTTCGTTCTAAAATTACTTAGTTTCCAGGCGAGATGAAGATAGTGGAAGAGAGGCAGAAAGTTCTACACATCTGTCACTCTTCGCACTTTCTATGACGCCTACTGTTCTTCTCTCATAACTCTTTCCCCAGTCACTCTCTCTTCCCATCTTCCTTCCTCTTTCATCTCATCACACATGCCACTATTTTTCCTGGTTTCTCAATATCTCTCTCTGTGCCATTCGCTTGCCAGGCCTTACACTCGCAGTACGTTGGCCTTGTAAATTAGCAATTTCCCTCGATGCTTTACCTCCAAAGAGGACCTTCCATCCTCACCCTGAGTCTCTTTTACAGTCTATTCGTCATCATTCCCGATTTATCTCTCACACCCCATTACGCGTGTCCTTCCTCTCTCTTCCTCTTTCGAATACCTCCCACTTCTGAATCCCCTCCCTCATTTCTTCTCGTGCTCATCACCTCTTTGTTTCCTTCACAGTCCCCTCTCTCGCCCCGGTCGTGCCATGTATATATATAGCCCTCACATCCCACGAGGGCTACCCTCTTCCAAAATGGCGTCCTGTGCTTTGACGCAAGCGTCCACTGCGGTTTGGTGTAAATTTTCTGTTTCACTTGCATTCTTGGTAACCAAATCTCTATGCTCAAAGACCCAAAATTCCCAGCACGAAGCATTTAATTTTGCATCTGTGTTCGGTCTTGTAAATGTAACACCTGAATAATTAACCCCTGTATTAAAACGTTTTTGTAAAGGTATTTAATCGTAGTTAGACTTGAGTTTGTTAGCAATATTTTCTTCTAATTTCTTCGGTGGGAATTCGTAAATTGAGACGCTATCGATTGCAGAAACTTATGAAGGCACTAATTATTATTTTAGTTTTAACTGATCTGTGTAAAAAAAATCTATGAAATATTCAAAATTCAAACTGTGAAATTATTCCCCGCGTTACTTCCTTAACCGACAGTATTCCCCGTCCTTTGAAGTTAAATACGACTGCATAAATGAATTAAACTCGGACTTATTACATCGGCTTCGATTAACTCTTCATCGTGCCCTCTTTAAGTATTATATCTCCAGTAATGTGCGGTAAAGTTCAGTGCTGGAATTTAGAAAGGAGCTCCTATCCCAATGCATCACGTACTGAATATGATAACTGTAGAGATAAATGTTTTGAAATACGGTGGACGTGTAAAAAGATTTTTGCCATCCAATACCTCGAGCTTGGAAATTTTTCAAGGTATACGAGTATGGCTACAAAATGCCTCATTTATGTATTCTGTTCATTAAGGATTTAATCAGGATTATGCGCAGCTAACTGTATCGATTTTTTCTTCGAAGTCAAAGCAGACATGAATGTTGGTTACCGCTATTGCAAAACTTCTTATTGCTTCAAAGTGATAGAAAGCCAAAAATGACTGTGAGTGAATACATTTAAATAAAAACTTCTGTTAACTGTAAGACATGAATATTTTACTGTTTTTCTATCCCATATCTTAAATTTGATGGTGGAACTAGCATATATAGGCCTCAAGTTTCAGACGAACAATAAAGAAAGCTAAGATAAATATACCATTAGGATAAATAGTTGATGATTTTACATATGGACGACAACAACTTGCCTGAGCACCTTCTTCTTACATTGAAATCGGTGTCCAAAATTTTCATAATATATCTAGTACCTCGAAACTCCCTATAATTACTGTATCAATAATCCAAATAATGAAAAACGAACATGTTCCTCAAATCAATAGATAGCCTAAATATATCTAAATATACAAATATTGTAATGAGTGACACGAGTAATAATCATTTCTAAGCACACGTAGAACCAAAACCACTCGTACTAAGGCTCCCTCGTGAGACCGGAAAGTTGAGCTGCATTCATGTCGACAGCTCACACAGCGCAGGCCAAAAATGGTAGCCCTTGTTCGTGCATCACTCGATCAAAAAGCAACAGATCCATCCAACGCAATTGATAAGCACGTCCACAACATTAATGTTACGCCGAGGCCTCCAGACGGAGCACCGATGTTAGACAATCTTGATCTCAGCAGGAGCGGGGAAGCCGGTCTGCTTAAGTAGCATGGATGGTGGGATCAGAGTACTGTTGGATGGAGGAGGCAAATGGAAGTGATGTTCCATTTTTTACACTCCGATTTGGCTCTTCTATATAGTCAACTTTATTACTGATGAAAGGGTTCATCGTAAATAGGGTAGAAAATACAGATATTAAAATTATTTTGAAGTAATGGTTCCATTTTACTTTTTTCGTTTCTCTTCCAATGAACTTTATTTCGAATTGAAGAGTTACCTTTAAATAATGTGAAAGAGTTAGGCATTGAAGTTTTTGAGAAGCGATGTTTTTATTGTACTCGTATGTTACTCTCATTTGACGCTATTACTCTTCGAGTTCATTAAAGAAGAATAATAAAATGTGAACGAATTGAATAGAAATGCTGTAACAAAGGAACTCCTAAAGTAACATAAATAACAAACTAGAGGAAAAAGACCCATGAAAAAATTATGGCTGAGTTTAATGGAGGAGTTTCATAGTAGTATGGTGTGAGGATGAATTTAATAGCGCGTGAAATTATTAGGAAATTAGAAAAAAATCGCCTACTTCCAAGTCAAGCAATGTTCCTCAACGTAGAGTAGCATCGGATCGATAGTGTTTTACGAAAATTGAGGGAATATTCTTGTACTTCTAGATTTTATTATTAATAATTATTTCTTCATACTGTAATCAAGTGGGTACTTTTGAGCCTCTAGATATTAATGTTGAAAATTCTTTCATACTGGAATACAAACTGGCTAGGATTCATTATCATATCTTATCAGCCAGAGATACTGAAAATTTGGTTGTGTTCTTTTAAAGGTTGAAAAGATCGACTTCTGAGTTACTGAATGGCTAGGAAATAGAATCAACGAATATTGTAACCTTGAGCAACTTTTATCACAGAAAAGCA
Organism: Orchestia grillus; assembly: GCA_014899125.1. NCBI lineage: Eukaryota > Metazoa > Arthropoda > Malacostraca > Amphipoda > Talitridae > Orchestia > Orchestia grillus. The sequence goes on along the minus strand of VOMN01090820.1, from coordinate 7,465 downwards.
AAAATATGTATTTCGATGCAAACAGGGTAACCAAAAACCTCTCATGGGTTATTAGTGTTCAATAAGAATGTTGAGTGAAAATTATTTGTTCCGAAATCATGTTTGAATCAGTGTATCGGTTAGAATCTTTAACACTAATGATTTTCGAGGTAAACATGAACTCGGCGTTAAGCTCATACATATAATTGGCAGTCATAACTGAGATGTTTCATCGAGTCTCGGTACATTCAAACTTAGGCCTAGGAGTTTAGATCTCTTGAATGAATGTTCACGTCTTGAAAGAACGCCACGCAGTATCAATTTTTACCACTAACGTAGCAATATTTGTGAGATGTTCAAGATGCCGGGTAAATTTTAATGAAATCTAGAGAAAATGCACGCTTTGAGAGCTTAACCCCATATAACAGTATATGTATTTCGTTTACACTGTGCATGTTGATCGCGTCAATTGTCGAGATTACTGTGAATGTAAGCGTTGTATCACAAAATTACGTGCATATTCATTCATTTGTTTAGGTTTGCCCACAGTGGACAAATATTTTTCAAAACTAGTCAAACTTCATCCCTATATTAACAAATAATTGCTGTACTTTTGGTAAATTTCCATAGAATTTGCATTTATTGGTAAAAAACCTTTTGAATCGACGTTACACTAAGAACAAATATTGAGTTAATATACGCCTGAGAGTTAGCATCACCACGGAGAAGAAAAAAAAGGCTCTTATATGTAAAATTAAGCATGCTCAGAACAAAAAAGAAAAGAAATCTGTACAACCGAAGTAGGAGTGAAATATGATTGCTCTGATAAGGGAAGTTCTCATTCAGAGAGTGGGTTCAGTTGCCCCTATTTTGAGTGGTCGAGTGATGAAGCAGAATACGATGCGTAATGCACAGGGAAGGGGGGGGGGAGGTGCTTGGGGCGATGAACTGGAGATTCACGCTCAAAAGATAAGCCTCTCTGGAAAAATACCAAATAGGGCTTTTACATGGATGTCTGGAGAGTGTGAGCTACTAAGTAATCTACAGAGTAACCTGCGTAGAAACCTGCAGACTAGCCTACAATAAAGTTTATGGATAGTCTTTATAAGAGTAACCTAAGTAACCTGCAAAGTAACCTAAGAATGACCTAAAGAGTAAACTACGTAATACCTGCAGAGTGCCTACAAAAGAATCTATGCATTGAGCAAACTACAGAGTAACCTTTGCAGGATTACTTACAGAGTGACACCTAAATTAACCTACATAATTATTTATAGAGGGGCATCCATAGTAAACTAAAGAATAACTGCAAGGCAATGTGGAGAGTACTCGAAGTTAAATAGTCACGATAGATATGAGAGTTGCGTTGTAATCTTGAACACGACGCTTTATCTGACGGCTGTCATAGGGTATCAGAAAGAGGGCATCCTGTTACACGGAACCAATAGGAAGCTGGGAAATGGTTGCCGAGGTCCATCTTTGGTGCCGGACTGGCGATCGATCCTCGAGATAAACTTCCGTCCGAAAAACGGACAGCCTTTAGCGGACACGTGGAGGCAAAAACTGTGTGAATGAGAAGGATGGGAACGGGTGACATGCAGGGGAAAACTGAGTGGAAATGAAGAGAGTGTGTGTCTGTAGCAGGAGAGTTGGTGCAAATGGAGAGAGTGTGTAGCGATATCGGGAGAGTTGGTGCAAATGGAGAGGGTGTGTGGAGACATCGGGAAGTTGGTGCAAATGGAAAGAGTGTGTAGTGATATCGGGAGAGTTGGTGCAAATGGAGAGAGTGTGGGGAGACATCGGGAAAGTTGGTGAAAATGAAGAGAGTGTGTAGTGATATCGGGAGAGTTTGTGCAAATGGAAAAAGTGTGTGGAGACATGGGGGAAGTTGGTTAAAATGGAGAAAGTGTGTAGTGATATTGGGAGAGTTGGTGAAAATGGAGAATATGCGGTGATATCGGGAGAATTGGTGCAAATGGAGAGAGTGTACAGACATCGGAAAGGTTGGTGAAAATGGAGAGAGTGTGGGTCGGTATCAGGAGAGTTGGTGCAAATGGAGAGAGTGTGTAGAGACATCGGGAAGGTTGGTGAAAATGGAGAGAGTGCGTGGTGATATACGGAAAAATAGTGTAAATGAAGAGAGTGTATGGTGATAATAGAAAGGGAATGATGCTGAAAAGACCGTGTGGTAGCATCCGGAATGTTTGGGAAAATGAAGACAGTTCGAGATGTTATACAGTGAAAACATGTAGAAAAAATGGGATTACTGCACAACTGAAAACTTTAATTACAGGTTCATACACCAATGACTGCCTCAGCATGAAAACGTAGGGAAGTAATATTCAATGAATTGACATCAACAAACAAAACATGCAATATATTGTTTATGCTTATTTACGAACATTTATATTGTGATAATTTTCACCGTTCACCGCACATTGGAGTGGCTAAACCCGTTCACCATAACATCTGTTCACCACAACTTTCTAAAATAGAATACGAACAAGTCACATAAGGTTAAAAACACCCTTTATTGGATGAATAATGAGACAAATTGCCTCCAAATGATGTATTTTCAACGAATGGACGTCAGAAGAGACAATAACAATATAGAGAGTAACTACAGGAACAACAGCAGAAAAGTAGCAGCAGTAGCTCTACAAACGAGAGAATCTGGAAATGGCAACAGCACTCCTACGATAACTCTGACGCACGATATAAAAAACAGTAGAAGTTTATCAAACCCTTCAACTATTTTCCAATGTTTTGAATAGCAAAATAAGACTTCAAAAACTGTTATCAAATGCAAAATGAAATTTTTACTTTTGTGGTGGCATCTTAAGCAGTGAGAAACGCACCAGTACAATATTATTTGAAATTACTTCACCAGCATACATTAACAAACACTTGAAGTTTAATTATTCACATTAAGAAAAAGTGTGTGAACTTGATAATGAAAACTGGAGTCCAGGGCGGCAACATTGGTAATGTCAGAGAGAACTACAGCTTAGATGGCAACAGTGGCATTGATAACAAGAAACTGCAGCTTAGATGGCAACAGTGGCATTGATAACAGAAACTGTAGTCCGGGATGGCAACAGTGGCAATGGCAACAGAGACAATGGCAACACTGAAACCGCTGACGGCTGCCTACAGGTCGACCAGCTGTCAGCGTCGTCTGCTGGCATCGTGACGGCAGGCTTCCTGGTCCTGATACCAAAGATGCTGGCAAAGCTGGCAGCTATGTACAGACTGCTGGAAAACTGTCATTCATCTGCAGAGTGTTGACAGTGCTGTTAGGTATCTACAGAGTGCTGGTACTTGCTGTTAGGTATCTACAGAGTGCTGGTAGTGCTGTTAGGCATCTACAGAGTGCTGGTATTGATGTTACGCATTTATAGAATGCTGGCTGTGTTTTTAGGTATCTGCAGAGTGCTGATAGTGCTGTTAGGCATTTACAGAGTGTCAGCAGTGCTTTTAAGCATCTGCCGAGTGCCAGTGGTGCTTTGAAGCATCTACAGAGTGTTGGTAGACCTGTCAGCTTCATACAGGATGGGTGTAACGCAGTCACTGAGCGACCTCGTACACATATTGTTATGAACTGCTCATCATGCGCTGTCACTACCGTGTTTTGAGCTGCCTAGAGCTGGTGAGTCTACCAGCGGTCTAAATGTGCTGACAGCGTTGGAGCACGGCAAGCTTGCTTGCAGTGGTGCTAGTGCCTGATAAATTGCTGGTAGTATCACTACAGCCTCATAAAATTGCTGTTAGAGTTACAAGGGCCTGATAAAATTGCTGGTAGAGTTACTAGGGCCTGATAAATTGCTGGTAGTATCACTACGGCCTCATAAAATTGCTGGTGGTGTCACTACAGCCTGATAAAATTGCTGGTAGAGTTACAAGGGCCTGATAAAATTGCTGGTAGAGTTACTAGGGCCTGATAAATTGCTGGTAGTATCACTACGGCCTCATAAAATTGCTGGTGGTGTCACTACAGCCTGATAAAATTGCTGGTAGAGTTACAAGGGCCTGATAAAATTGCTGGTAGAGTTACTAGGGCCTGATAAATTGCTGGTGGTGTTACTAAGGCCTGATAAATTGCTGGTAGTGTTATTACGGCCTGATAAAATTGACAGAAGTGTTGCCAGCGATGAAGAAATCTGTTGGCTGCGTTGCCAACCAGTAGGCCTATGTGCAGATGGTTGACAGCAGTGACAGCAGAGTGTAACTCTACAATGTCGCACAGGGCGATGCCGCTGATCAAGTTTAACCGCCCCGCCAGCAGACAAAACATGATCAAATAATGTAACAACTCAACTGAACCCGAATAATTTTTTGTTCACGAAGAACAGGATTTTCTGCCCCTAATTTTCCAAGACTTTAAATACTTCAAGTTTTATTCGCGGCTAAATTCTTCCAGACGTCGTTCCTACCTATGGAAATGTGACCGCTACGCATGTAACATATTGCCTTCGCTGCGATGCATCATGTGACATTTGTTATTAAAAAGCGTCCTTAATTAAATAATCACTCCAGGAGACACTTCTGACGCTCAGTAGTTAAAGTGACGCATTCTTTTTTTCGTGCACTGATCGCCAGTTTCCAAGGTGGAATAAAAAAATAGTCGCCATAGCAAATCCGATACTCTCATCAAAACGTTTCAAGTAACCCAAATCTGACCCGCTTGCTTCCCCTCACAATATCAACGTGCATAATATTGCAGTACATCCCGAATGTTTTCCACCTGTTCTGCAGAGCGACATTTTTGGCGAAAGTCTAGGGACGCGCACGCCATATCACGCCACAACAGATTTCCCCTCCAAATCCGGGCTTTGGACCATGTCGCTCCGGCGACGACATTTAATAAAGCTTGGTAGCACCTGTGAGGCGCTCTCCCTCCAGCCCTCTCTCTCTCTCTTTCTCTCTTACTCTCTTTTATTTCTCTCTCTCTCTCTCTATCTCAGTCTGTCATCGTGCGCTTCTCTTTGTTTCTGGTCATTGACATTGTCATTGTTCACAAGATCTTTCGTTTTTTGGGTTTTTTCTAAATCTCCGTTTTTACGTATCTTCGTGCCATTTCGAGTTCAGTGTATCTATTCTTTCAATTTCTAACTTCACTTTTTAACTCTCATTCGTCTTCTTTTTATGTTCCTCAAAACTTCTTTTTATAAGGTTCTACCTATCTTTGATCCCAGATTTTTTCGTTCACCGCATAAGTTTCTTATCCATTTCAGATGCTCCTAGGAATTTGGTTGGGTGTGGTGAGCGATTTCAGTTCATCGTAACCAAAAGCTTCATTTGCTGTTTAAAATAACTGTATACGTCCATGTAAAATCAACACAATGGACAGCATTAAAAGTTCCAACCTCATAACTGGGAAGTCATTCAAACTTTTTATGACATCACATCTCAGCTTAATTTCTAGACCAGATGCGTACTTTTATAATGGCTCAAATTGAGACCAAATACCTTCGGTTTAACTCGGACATCTCTCCTCAACAGGCAAATAAAATTACAAGTCGACATAACCCGTTAAAAGCTGAAAGAAACTTAGATATAGTGTCGGATGTTGACTTATTAAATCTTTTTTAAGTGTAATTTCGTTTTCTCCTTACATATCTCACTCCACCTATCATATCATCTTTTTCAGATTCTTCATATGATTCATTTCCCTGTTCTTTTCTCATATTTGCTTTGCCACAACCTCATCTACCATTTCAGTCCCCAACTCCCTTTCTTTTTTTCTTCGTCTCTCTCCTACTCTTTTCCTTCTGCTCTGTCTCTCCTACTCATTCTCTCTCGCTTTGTCTCTCGGACTCCTTCTCTCTCGCTCTCCACTCCATAATCCCCTCCTCGACTCCCTCTCTGGGAGGGAAGGACCATCTCCCCATACCCTCAGCGCCCCCGAAACAAAATGGCGCGCACGACACACTCGCCCTCCCTTTACCGATATTGGATTGTGTCGCTGCTGCAATTACTGCAGCCGGCAACGCTCTGGCTCCTCTTTTCAGTTGATTGCAGACAAATTTCAACAAAAATATAGAATTGAATGGTACATTATCGGAGCTTCCACAGGGACTGACGATAATTTCTTGTACAATTTATTTAGATCCATGTGAGACGATAGATAAAATTTAAGTTTATCGTTATAAAGTTGAAAGTTAGTTTCAGTGCAACCAAATCTGTTGAATAAGAATAAAAATGTAAGTGTACTGAAGTAGAGGACGTAGTACAATTACTTGAAGAGCATTCACATTTCAACTGAAGTAAACGATATGGTGAAATCAACTCGTTTTAAACGATGCACTAAGTTTAAAAGTTATTTAATTTTCCTAAGATAAAGAACGAATAAAATTTTTCTCAGCAACAATACAACAGTATGCTTTATTTAGATCTCTATCTATATTCAACGTTTATACTTAGCATGGTATGTAGAAGGAAATTCAAAGGCAACGATTCAACTATCCATTTTGAGTAAACCGAGTTGAAAAGGACAAAATTTATCAATTCATTCGAGAGCCAATAGCTATGACTCAATTTGCACATAGTGAAAATTTACAAAAGACAAAAGGCATTTTCCGTAGCATCAATAGTGCAACTTGTGCACGGCCAGCGTATTTGGTGTTATTTGGGAGTCATTTTACAATAGAATGAATAAGTGTTTTCTAGCGAGGTGCCGAGTCGCACACCAGTGTGGAAACGAAGTTTTAAACAATTATATCTCGAAAATGCACTCTCCATCAAATTTTATATGTATCAACAGGCTCCATAATCATTTCTAACAACTATTAATACTTGGTTTTATCAAATATTTTTCTTGTAAAACGAATAATAATAAAAAAATCCTTTTTCCCAACACCCTACATGTATCCCCCTCTGTAGAACAATGAATTTAAAAATTGGTCAACTGATAATTACTCATCACATTAATTGTTTTATTTTTTCAATTCTACAAATTTTAATCAATTTATCTCTAAAAAACTCCGCGATATTCATAATCATATACGTAATTTAATCGAATCTAAGCCGGATTAAGAACAATCGCTGTAGTCGAAACTTGAATTAAAATTAGGCCACAATTTAGACCTCCACAGTTTGAAACTACAGCTATAAAACGCTACGTACTATTTCTTTATCCTGTCTGCCTAGAATACCGCAATCCGTTCGTACAAGAACTGCGTGATATTTGCGCTGATACAAATCAGTGACCCATGCTGCATCATTATTTTTCATTGACCCATGCTGCATCATCCACTTTCTTCATTGAGGCGGTGTGATATCTTCCACCTGAGAGGGCACACTTAACCCTTCGAACACCTGCACCCAGTGTGCTCATAGTTTCACTCTGGTGTACAACTGGTACATACTAGTGGCCTGGCAATAGGCCATTATGCAGGTTGCTTTACAGGCAGGTATAGAGGCGAGTATACGAGGCTGCTATACGGGGTGTCCCCGAAAAAAGGAAACCCATTTTCAAATTAGTTTA
>VOMN01090819.1:0-20248 GCA_014899125.1 Orchestia grillus | reverse complement strand
AAGAGACAGATACTAGTGTCACAGGCACCGAGGCAAGAGAAGAGACAGATACTAGTGCCACAGGCACCGAGGCAAGAGAAGAGACTCAGCGCGTGCAGCCCGGGGCCCTGCAGTTCCTCTACTTTATTAACACCTGAGGAAGCTCATAAGGACTCTAAATTGAGGACTAGGGATTTAAAAGCGTAGGGGAATACTCTTTTTAACTCTGTAATGAACATGTGCAGAATAATGGACATTAGAGAGAATGCACTTTAGTCTTAAATGTTCATCATTTCTTTCGAAGCTGAGGGGAACGTGATCTCAAACGCATCAAATGTGAACGACTGCTTTCATAATAGTTCGTTCCTATAAAAAATTGACCCGGTGCTTTTTGGGTTAAGCATGTCGAGTCAGCTTTTATGGTGTCTTACCTGCATTGGAATATTTACACGTTTAATTCTTTTTCACATAATGTACCACCTTCTTCGGCTATCGCGAATTCTCTTGGTCAAACCAAACTCTGCAACACTATAAGTGTATTAAGGTGTCATTTCAGCTCAAAGCAATTTCTGAGATGAGCAGAAAATTTAACATAGCATTTGAGTACAATAACGAGTCTGCTCTCCGTTGCTTTCCTACGACGAGAGCTGGAAATTTCCCACTGAACATTTCTCGCTGTAATATTGTGTAGGCGGTGCTTCTTTGCCAGAAGAATTCTGAACATGTTTCATTTCTCCATTGCGTTAATCTAACAAAATAAATCATTTTTGCTCCAGAAACCTGGCCTCGTGTGTATCCTGTATTTTTTTCATTATTCAACCCAAAGGAACGAAGTGAGAGTATGATTACTTCGTAAAGCAGTGACGAAGAATGATATTGTCATAGACAACCGTACAAACTCTGAACTCTGTTCCTTCTCGAGCAATTACCACTGAGAAATCCAGCACAAACTGGAGCAATCAATCAGCCGGCAATCCCGCAAGTCTATCCGGTAGTCAGTCATTGAGTGGCGGAGCGGGGCTCCGTCCAACAATCACCGGCTTCAAGTTGGTGGACGATTTGCAAGTCAAAATAACTTGAAACAGCGCGGCAATTTTCTCCTGCTCAAAGCGAACTTTTAACGAGCCTATCAAAGGGCTGTTAAACGCCTCCTAAACCTTTATTAAGTTCAGCACAAAACAAGCTTTTCAGGGGATCAGTTTGTGAGCTGTAGGAGGCGGACCCAGCCACAAATGCCCCCGTAATTAGACTCGCTCGTAAACACACAAGCCTCGGACAGTGGAATTGATTTCAAGAAATGAGACGCTTTTCGATCTGCCTTGATGAGCTCGATGACCACGGCTGGGTGCGGGTGGGAGGAAGGCGTGGGACATCCTTACAAGACACCGAGTAGTAATATCGCTTAGCTGCATCAAAAACCATTTTCAGTAAGAGGTTGATCACAAAGTGTAAACTGTTTAGTTTGGAAAGTAAAATAAAGCTCAGTTTGCAGCTTAAAGGGGTCGTATAAACGGCCGAATCTTTAAAAGACTCATTCCCGCCCTCCCTTCAGGAGGCTGTCTTGGATCGACCCCGCGGCCACGGCTCTGTATATTAATTAAGATGTTACTCTGCGCTGGCGGCTCGTCTTGTTATATTTTAAGTTCTTTGATTGGTGAGGGCGAAAAAATAAACTTCTCTTTCTTTTTGTGCTCATAAAACCCATACTACAAGAAGCTTCTATTGACTTTCGGTAATAAATCCAGAAAACTCAAAGTGATGGAGATGCAGCCCGTAAAGTCCAGCTATGATTTTTTGTGGCAATAAAGTCGATGAGTTCCCAATAAAAGAAGAGGTGGAATTAGGCATCGTCGCCCTTCTGAAAGTGAACTGGGTAAATTTGCAATGGATAGTTTTATTTTGACCTTTCAAGTCGGCTGTGGCCAATTTCAGATGATGAGCTCGTTGTTACAGACAAGTAAAACATCTCGATTTGATGTTGCTTATAGTTTCTTCTGGGCTCCACCACGCTGGACTGAACAATCGTCTACGACATGAAAAAACATATTCTGTACTTAGATTAATGATGCGTGTTTTATAAAATGTGTGTAAAATCAGGTTGTAACTAAGCTTTTGAGCGCTTTTTAAAAGACATATTTAATGAAACACGATTAAATAAATTGAGCTCTAAATATCTTACTTCATTGTCAACAAATTAATATCATCCTTCGTTTTTTTTTCGGTTTCTGCAATAATTTTATTTAACAATTAATGTTTTAAGTCGAAAATGTATCATCCAAATAGTGAGCTTACAAAGCATGTTTTACTCTAAAAATTTCAAAGGGGAATACAGAATACATACAGGAACATCAACGGCAACATCATTCAAAATCCTTAGGAAATGATGTAGCGAGTGAAACCTCGTGCAAATGATAATTATCCCGTTTCGAGAATAATAACTTCAATATACTTCAGGATGAACAAAGAGATGGACGCCCCAACGGGCTTGTGTCTGAGGAATCTGACGTTGTTGTTGCTGAAAATCGCACCACTACTACAAGGGGACTGAACATGTAATTAAATATCAGTGATACGACTGTCTGTTGTGAAATGGAAAGGTTTGTTAATATCTAGGTTCTGAATAAAGGACTGACGTTCCATCGAAAAACTCAGTCACTGTGTCTACACACTCGTGTGGTCCCTGTGCCCTGGTGGTACCTCCCCCGACGGCAGCACAACATCATCAAGATGGAAATGAAATGAGCGAAACCATATTCTTGACGATGTGAAAGACTGAACTCTAATCTACTCCACAAAGTTACGGCTGTTTTACCTTAGATAAAAAAACTGTGGTTGTTCATTTGTCGGGATATATTGGGGGCATTTGATAAGCGATTGTATCGAGTTATGTGTAGTTTAAATTGCTACGCGCTGTGTAGCTACTTAAATGCAAGCAATTTGAGACGTCGAATAATTCTGTATTCAAGATAAAATAGTATCATCGCAAAGGAAAGAAATAAAAGGTACCTAATTAAAGCTAATGCTATTCTTGCGTCCACATTACATACAATATGAGGAAAATATTTTTCCTTCGAAAAAAGAGCAAAATATGTTTGAAATACTTGAACAGTAACATGAAAATCTATTTAGAAATTTGTTCTACTATTCGTCTTGTTTGTAAACCAGTTAGAATGCAATTTAATTCTGGCGATTCGAAGAGAGGAAAATAGGTTCATCGTTTATAAAGACGAATTTATGTCTTGATTAGAGTAGACTCCAATAGTAAAAGTATTTAAAACAAAGCAATATGAGAAAGTCCATACTTCTCTCTATTCCAGTTACTTTGTTCCGTGCAAATTATGTCATTCATAAATTTTATCTTCTGCCTATTTTAAGACTTTCTACTTTGCTGCATGTATTCACACATCTCTAGACGCAATAAGAAGTTAGCTGCTAAACTACGCACCAGCGAGTGTTGCAGAGTGCGTAGCACCAGCTGGTCACTCTGCAGGTGGAGTGTTGAATCGTGTTGTCTACATAATTCATTATTGTGCTTGATTTGCACCTTTACTAAAAGTACAAAAGTGAAGAAAGTTCCCGTAAAACTAATCATTTTTAATTGTAACGTTTCGGAATACAGATTCATCACCAGTTCTTAAAAAAGTTCTGCAGAGAACAAAGAGAAGAACAACACTCAATTAGACACGATAATACGAATGAGAACATAATAGGAATGATAATAACAAGAAAAATGTTCTATTCCCAATCTGCTGTTACGGAGCGCTACCTGCCCTATTTAATGCAGGATTTGACCGAAAAGTACGTAGAGTTTCTAAAATTCTGGTGTCCCTTTCTCCAAATGTAGCGACAAAATGGTTTTGAAGTCCCCCTCCCGCACGAGAGCGTTGCATGGACGACTGGCGAGGATGAGCCACAAGCGTCCTGGTACGGAAGCTTCTACTGCGATGCTCTGCTCTCCTGGGGCGGAAATTACGTGAGGTTAAACCAATGTACCCTGGCGCGGAAATTACGTAAGGTCAAATCAATGTCCCCCGGCGTGGAAATTACGTAAGGTCAAATCAATGTCCCCTGGCGTGGAAATTACGTAAGGTCAAATCAACCTCCCCTGGCGTGGAAATTACGTAAGGTCAAATCAATGTCCCCTGGTGTGGAAATTACGTAAGGCCAAATCAATCTCCCTGGTGTGGAAATTACGTAAGGCCAAATCAATATCCCTGGCGTGGAAATTACGTAAGGCCAAATCAATCTCCCTGGCGTGGAAATTACGTAAGGTCAAATCAATCTCCCCTGGCGTGGAAATTACGTAAGGTCAAATCAATCTCCCCTGGCGTGGAAATTATGTAAGGTCAAATCAGTGTACCTGAACGCACACTGTGCGCAACTAAATTTGTAATCAAAGATGAGCACATGAGCACCGGCAACGAGTCTTTGTATCAAAAAAAGGACCCGATTCTATGATTATTAAACAGTACAAAATGTTCTTTACTCTGGGAAAATATATTTGGAGATAACCGAGTTACGTAGATCACGAGACAATATTTCAATGAAAAACTGAAACGGGGCCGGAGCAATACGACAATTGGCTGGAAGTAGTAATTGACAGGTCTCTCTCTCATATTGTCGTGATAAAAATATTTTTATCCAAATGTTAATAGTGCACAACGGAAAACCATTTTCAAGGAAAAAGCTTTTTGGAAATTCGAATTCCAAAAAGCATGTTGGTGAAGCAGGAAGAGATTTCTAAGTTCTGTTAATCAAGATTCGTAAGCTACCCAGCTTGAAGCGACTGCAGCAAAAGCAGTAACAGCTCGTCCCCCACGCAGTCAAGGTGGGCTTCCGGCGCACTGAAGTTTTAATTTATTGCAGCATTCTGATCGGCGAGGATCAAGAAAAGAAAGCGAAATGTTTTGGTCAATTTTCATTGTAAATTTAATAGACCGTGTTTTTTTATTTAGCAAAATTAAGAGTAAGCTGGTATGCGACGGGTCATGGAGGAACAAAAGTGTATCGTCAACATTGCAGTTTTAAAGGACAGGCTTAAAAATGGAAGGACATTCGACATATCAATTTTGCTCGTGAAAACATAAAAGTAAGTCGGTGGAAGTAGAGCTGAGACCTAAATAAATCCAACCGCAGTCCTCCTAAATAAATCCAACCGCAATCTTCCTAAATAAATCCAACGGCAGTCCGCCTTAATAAATACAACCGCAGTCTTCCTAAATAAATCCAACCGCAGTCCTCCTAAATGAATCCAACCGCAGCCCTCCTAAATAAATCCAACCGCAGTCTTCCTAAATAAATCTAACCTCAGTCTTCCTAAGTAAATCCAACCGCAGTCGTCCTAAATAAATCCCTAAGTGCTGTCGTGCGCGGATTTTGAGTGTGCAGTAAAATTTGAAAACTGAAGCTCGTTCTTCACTGTCCAAATTAAAATTTTTCATTGATGGATGATATAAATGATTGTGATTTTGGCCAAAATGAACTCTGCATCCTTGATTAAAATGAAAATAAATAAGACATAATTCATAAGAAAATATATTAGCCACAGGGAAATTTTCCCATATTTAAATCTGAGTCGTTGCAGCTCAGTCAAGGCTCAGGGCAGCGGAAGAGAAACTGACGATAATGAGTTGAGGAAAAAATTATCGCTTCTTGTACCTCAGTGAATGATTAAACCCGTCATTTTTCTCCCTTGATTATATGCCACTCACAACCGTTTTATCAGAAGAATAACGTATTGAAGGAAAGGAGTTCATTTCATTCTCTCTTGCCAGAATCAACTTTTCTCAATTAGTATGAACAACCAGAAATTGAGAGCAAGTTCTTAATTCGAATCTTCCGCAGCAACACGTTTTAAAGCTCAGCAGTTGGTTGAAACCGTTAGATCAGTTATACTACTGTCAGCATATATGTACATCTACAGACGCTAGGCCTGTTGAGCATCTTCATGCTACAAGCGTGGAAAAGCTATCATGTATGATGGACAAGGGACCCATTCTAACTTTTTGCCTGGGCATGTACGTAGAATAATTTTTAATTATCCCCATCCAAGCACAGATATCGCCGCCGGATAGTTGAATAATAGATTTGGCGGCGGTAGAGATACCAGGGAGATGTGAGAGGGTCGATGGCTACTCGGGCATTGAACGGGTTTGCCCACGAAAAAAAGAGGGCCAGCGAGAAAAGTAAAACTGGACAGAGGGACAAATTTCCTCAGACCCACACAATGAGACGACAAATATCGCCGACAGGATTGGTTCAATGGTTCAATATTTAATAGAAAGTGATATCGTTTAATCCTTAATCTGGACAGAGGAGGAACACTGTTTACGAAGTCCGGTGTGCTGCTGCAGTGTGGTGGTAGCCAGGATTTCAGCGGCGGGCAAACGCGGCAACCGCCGTTACTTCTCCTCTTTCCTGTAAGAGATCCTATTGAGCTTGACCTTCGATCTTTGGAAAATAAGAAATTTAAATCATAGTCATATTAACAAAGATGACTAGGTAGATCGGGTCCGGACTGTTGGGTCTCTACGTTTTCATTTTACTAGAGGTATTCATTAGAGCCTAAATTCGCATTACTTGACAATAAAAAATTCCATGCAAAATTCCAGGAATTGACTTTGTTAATGTGAAATATCATGTGATAACAAAGCCACAAAATAAATATTATTAATGAAAATTGAGTTCCCAGGTATTGGGGACTCGAAAACATTTTGTAATGTAGAGAATAATTAAGGTATTGGGTTTTCAAATAGTGCTAGGGTCGAGCAAAATAAGTTGTACCTATACAGTCGAACTAGCAACTATGATGAAGAACCCAAGCGTTGAGATGAGAACGGCACCAGCGTTCTGAGAGAGCGTCCCTGCTCACCAATAATAATTAACACGTTGACTCCGAAGTGGGTCATATATGGTACTCGCGATCATCTAACCTAACCTAATGAAACCAAAACACTATCACGTGTAAATACAAATTTTCAAATTTTCTTCAAATTTGTGTTCATCAATTGAACAAGCTAGTTCTGATTAGAAAGAAAACTAATAGAGTAACCAAATTTGTGAAACCAAAATCCTTCATTTTTAAATTCACAGTAGAGATATTTATACGGCATGTAATTTTACCTGTGTGGAGAATCGGAGTCAACGTGTTAAGGTGCGTGCGGAGGTGGCCGCTCTATATGAACAGGAGAACGCAGGCGCAGTCACACGTGGTCGGCTGCACGCACATCACTGGTCCACCCTGGGTCGCTCCGTCATCATCGAGGCATACAAGGAGGCTAAACATTTCGTTAAACAATTTTCTTTCCTGTGGTTTCGGTTCATGACCGTCTCCTTGGATTATTCATGAAGAAGGAAATGAATAAGTTTATAAGTATGTTTTACAATTAGATGTATGAATTTAAATTTTACCAGGTAATGGGCAAGCAAGGAGAGTTATACACCTTCATCTGCCAGCCAAATCCTGAAGACTGACGGTACATCGTGTTCAGGGGGACACTTCATGAACGGTTTTTTCTCACAGGTGAAAAGGTCGGAATTATGTCGGAACACAAAACGGTTGATTGATTGGGTTTGCTTTTTACACGTCCGAGCTCGTGCAAATTGAGACTGAAGTAATTACCTGCAAAACTTCACTGTAGTTCACTCCAGAACATCCTCAGCCCAGAATATCTTTTCGGTTAAATTTTTCCAGTGTGAAACCAGCTAGTGAGGAGCATTTGTACCGCTGGTCCCGTAAACGCATTCAAACCTCGTCCAGCCAGATACTGGATAGGAAATGTCTCAGCATTTTGCATTACTTGTGCGAGGTTACATATTCAAACATCACTGATCTTATGAATAAGAATATAGCACTAAAATAGGGTCTAAAATGCGAGTAGCATGTACAACGGCCCTTTTCATACGTAAAACGAACGTTCGACAGGTCCGAGACGATTGATAACTTTGGATGAGACAGTTTTTTTTCCTATACACCTTTTTCTTTCTGCTCTGCAGAGGTGCAGTGCGTAGCAAAAGGGGTCACTAAACTTGCATGGCAGGTCGAAAAGCATTTCCTTGGCTCGTCCTGGCCTTCTGTACGTCTATTCGGGTGCCTGGGCGTGATTGGGGCTAGAGAAAGCGGGACTTCGACGACAGCCCCAGAATTGGCCATTTGGTTCGTCTGCGTAACCACGTTTTATTTGCTAATATTCTCTCTAATTAATTTTTTGATTAGACAGGTTATGAAACTGTTCATAAATCAGTTATGAAATTCATCATTGCTAGTTAATTTAACAATCACGTATGAGAGCCCCTTCAAGAAGTTTTGCGAAGGAACAAAATCAGACGCTGTTGGGCTTTTATATCGCGCTGCTGTGAAGTAACTTTCAATGGGGAAGTGTGTGAATAAAATCATGAAATGATTTGATGACCTTCGTGAATTTTTAAGTGACACACCATCACTGCCACTCGCGGACAGTGATGTTCAAAAATTGTGAGTTATTTTAGCGAATGTTTTTGAAAAAATTCGAATGAACAGCTTCGAGAATGAAGAGAATTGAAGGCCAAATAAAACTCTTTCGATGCAAAGTTGAACGTAATTGGCATTATAGCGCATGTTACGTTGTATAAAAATCCTATATTTGACAAAGGTGTTGACTAGCTCCACTGAACAAAATATGTCAGAACAAGCAAATATGGCTCCCTGCTTGATTATATGCTCTAATAGGGATCAGTTTTATATAACCCATTGCAAAGCGAAACTGTCCTCCTCTCAATTGTATGTGGGAAAATAATAAAATTCCAGTCCCAAGTGACACAACACTAACAAAATTTGCGCATTTTAGTGGAAAATTGTGTTGTCGTTTAACATTGTTTTCATTTGTTTGCGAATCGAGAGGGACAAAGCATGCGGGTTCTCGGCTTCGCCTGCGGTCGCGCCTGGCCAGGCGTGGTGCCCAGGCCCTGCCACGTCTGCGCCACTGCTCTGCTGCTCCATCATTTTGTAGCATTAAGCCCAACCTTTAATAGAGCGTTTCAACAAAGAGAGCGGGATTTAATGTAAACTGACATAAGGAATTTTACTAGCTTGCTGTTCCTCTTTAATTGCCTTGATTAGGGATTATTGTTGCCTCTTATTGTTCAGATGTCTGGATGGAAATGTCTAAATTAAGAAAAGGTCTTCAAGGAACTTGGAAAAAACGCAAAAACTTGGTCTATGCGCACCTCATCAAGTGAATGGTAAGAATATTTAAAAATCAGTTTAAAATTCAAAGAAGCTTTCCGTAGTCTTCTTAATGGAATTCATCATGATTCGGATCTGTATGATTTGTAGGTGTTAAAGGGATTCAAAATAATAACGACTAATTTGATGCATCGAATATTGACCCACAAATGTTATTAAAAGGTCTAGCTTTTGTTTGAACTCACTTGTTCTTGAAACTCATGTATGGTTTTATGAACACTCTCGCAGTGTCTGAACACGACACTTGTGATGAGATGGTATCATACTGACTTAAGTAATTTATTTAGAGTTCATCAGCGAAAAAATTTCACTGGTTCCTAAGTTCGTCCATTGTCCGAAAATATCAAGTTAATTAGATTGAATAGAACGAAATTTTCCTGTCGGAATATCCATGCTTCAAGCCTATTTATCGGTAGCTCCATCAGAAATCATGATTTCTCCTCGTTCCTGAGCAGCAAGTTGTGCTGCTGGATTGACCAAAACGAGACTATCGGGACTTTTTGGGTCATTATTTAAGAGTTTGTGATGGACATGTCATTCTATCGATATCCAACTCAATGTGATGTTCGTAGGACGCAGTCCTCACGACTACTCAACAGGTCTGTGTCCTCACTCCTATATGGTTTGTGTCCTCACTCCTATATGGTCTGTGTCCTCACTCCTATATGGTTTGTGCCCTCACAGTCGGAGTTGGACTTGTATGTGATGTGCATGGAGAATCTCCTTCATATCTCCAGTAACAACCTCTCTCGTAAGGGATGCCTATTAGGGAAAACTCGTGAAGTGAAGCGTATTTTAATAAAGTAAATCCTTTTCGTGGAGCAAGTTTACTAAAACTGAGATGACAAAGAAGAAAACTCGTAAAATATTTTGTTTGTAAGTTCCGAACATATGGTCATTTTTAACGAAATTTGCTATACAAAACTAACATTCAATGAATATTCCCCAAAAATAGGGTCGTATTACAGGAATATAAAAATGCCCGATAAAAAAGAGGGAAGAACATGAAATCCACACAAACAAGAGGCTCCCACAAACATATTTTTATGCAGTCACACATCACTTTCAACACGCGGACGTGGCAAACAGACTTAGAATTTCTAAAGTTATGGGAAATGCAAGGTAAGCTCGGTGTTTGAAATCGAAATAATCAGAATGGCACATAAAAGGAAGGCTAACGGTAGACGATTTATATGAATATGGATTCCATACATTGTTTAATGAAGGTTTTAACTTATTAATGTACAATTATTCTAAAATGCAATCACACTTAACTGAGCAAGAATCTAATATTTCAAATTATTATCATTAACTTGGTTGCATGAAGAATTGCAATGCTGCCTAACACTAGAGTGTGAAGGAGAGCAAGAGCAGGAGAGTATAATGTTCGAGGGCTCTGATCTAATCTGATTTTCCTTATTTGTGTTCTATCTGATCTTTAGATGGGAGAAAGGTAGATATAGATATAGCCACAACTATAGCGATATTATTTTGAATAAGAAAGAATATGTATTGTTCGCACTGTAAACTGTGTAGTTCATAGTATCCATCCTGAACGATGACAAGAAGCGTTGCTAGAATAAATATTGTCTAGCATTTATCGTAGAAAATCGGCCGCCGGTAGTTCTGCTCGAATGCTAAGATGATCACATTGGACCGAATTAAATCAGCTGCGAAAAAAGGCTTCTTAAGTTTTCAAGTTAATAAGCTTTATGGAAAAAAGTCTTCGTCGCATCGGGATCCAAGTAGGTGAAATACAACAGACTTCGGTAGCTGAAAAATGACGCTACACTGCTGCGGTATTGTGTAAATGTATACTTCTGCCGAAAGAGTGGTAGATATTTTTCCAAGCTTAACTGTAACATCTATTAGAACAAAAAATATATAGGCTAACTTTCCTCACTGCATGTGGGCGTTATTCGCTTTAGTTTCCCTGAAGTTCATTATATTGGGACCCACGTTTTATAAAATGTAAGTACACATGTTGTGATGCAAGTGAACGTTCAAGGTTTGCTCGTGTTTACTGCCTCGATGTCGCTGTTGCTGAGGTCAAAATCAGCTTTGGTTCTGCACGAACATGAAAGCGGGGAGCACGAACTGCGAACTAAGTTTTTTCGAGGTAAGCTTAAAGCTTGAAAGAAATCTCAAGTTCAGCTTACTGCATTATTATTGAAGCCAACTTTTCAGGTCAAGGCCAGTTTTTGCGATAGCATAAACGGTATATTCACTGTACCAGGAAACCGATTCTATTATTTTTAGGTTAGTTTGACAGTCCTACTTTATGGTTGAATTTATTGCCTTCATATTCGAGTTCGTTTGGAGAAGTCGTAGCTAGGTGTACCAAACATTACGACTGGCTCATTGTAAAATTTACCAGCATAGCAAATTCAAAAGCACGAAAATAAGAAAACTCCCGTTCGAATATGTAGGTAAATATATTGAAAAATGACGCCATTGCTTAGGGGAAAAATTTCTTTGTGACGTTTATTACTGAAATTATTCATTTTTAACTTCACTAAATTACAAAGTAACGACTGTAAGCCACAACCTCGCAATCAAGGTTATTGCACCACGGTTTGTGACCGGAAAATAAGAAGCTTGAACAGAGCTCTTCCAGGAAGCTCACCCGCTGAGCCACTTGAAAATGAGAGTTTGCTTTTTGCGAACTAATTTGCACGTTAATTCCTTCCATTGTCAGAGTTTCTGACTCTGTAAGAGGGTATTTATCTTGAATTACGTTCGCGCAATTCCTATCGCTAAGTGGTTACTACATGCGCGGAAAGCCAAGCGTGCGTATTTCATACAACTCTGCAGTCGAAATTGCGTATTTTGAGCGTATTTCATTTTCGCTCAAAAAGGTACGTTTGAAGAGGAGTCTTGCAGGAAGCTCGGCGCCAGAGGTGCTGTTCAAACACGAGGCCTCGAACTAATGAGATTCTGCCGAACTGAGCGCCTCGATAAACTCATTAAGGGGACGATCGAGCAGCAAAAAGTTCTCATTTTCTAGACAGAATTTCAAGGCGCTGCTCACAAAAACTTTGGAAAGCGATCTAAGTTCCCTTGGCCAGTCTTCTTGCTATTGAGTAATTGCTATCGCATTTCGTCTCTCCGTCTCCCTTTTCGGGTTTCGTACTTTTCTCCTCAGTGTTGTCTCATCAAACGTTCGTACTTCGTCCTTTAAAGCCCAGAAGAAAGTTTGCGTAAGAATGTCCACCTCCAGCGTGAGTGGGAGTTTTCTAGACTTCGGCTTTAACATTTTACTGTTTCTACTGTAGAAGAGTGTTGACAGCATTGATTGCACATTGATTTTGACATGTACACCACGAACACATATTCGTAATCACAAATGTAGAGAATTACTGGCAGGAGTTTGTGATTAGATATCCTTCTCGTTTCTTAAATCTCAACAAATGTTACTCCAGGGACCTTAACTAATCGCATTTTACCACTTACAGCCGTGCGTCAATTCTGCTTTCGTACTGTTTTATGGAATTTCTTAGCAACAAGAACAGACAGCAGTTTATGTTGTATTTATGATTTTTCGATATTTTGCCTTTCATGAAGCTTTGTTTGTTTTCAACCGGCAATATTTCATCTCTAATTATTGGAATACTTTTCTTCGTCACGAATCACATCATTCAACAAATATTCATATTTTTCGATCATACGTTTGCACTACTATTTCGTCGAATTCATTTCAGTTCCTACTGATTTGAACTGATGACTATAAAGATCACTCCCAAAAGCGTTCAGCCCTGAACAGCAGAAGCAATGTGCAAACTTTCACATGACTTTCTCAGCTGCAAAGTCCGGTAATAAATAGTACAGAAGTTGTTCTTTCGCAGGATTTTTCCGTGGTATTGAAATTATTCTGTTTTCTTAAACGATTCCCACGTCATACGTAATTTGTGTACTGCACTACGACTCGATTAACTTTTTACTGTATTTACAACAGTGCTTGAAGGTCTTTTGTCCCACATTCCGTCTGGAAGAGCAGCCACCAAACTATCAGAATAATCATATTTATTTTGCCCATGAAATTAGTTACATGAACATTACCTTTGATAACAAATAGTGCTGCCATACCTGTATCTTCAATACGTGATAATTCACGTGCGTCTTTGCTGCGTTGGCTGTGGGGTCCCTGTACGCGGCCACTTCCAAGCATTTTCTTTATTCATCTCAAGATTTTTGTTCCTTTGCTATTAATTTTTTCACTTGGGTAAATAATGAAATGATTATTTTGGTAAAATTTTTCTCTGTATGCAGTTTCTTAGAGCATTTGAGTAATTTTCGGGAGATTAAAATGCATTGAGTATTTTAATCAATGCATTGATTGAAATACACAACTTTCGTCACGTTCTCCCACCCGATGTGGGTGAGTTAAATAGAAACTAAACGGGAAACTATTCATCAGTTTTTCTAGTCTGTTTCCGTATGGAATCAAACCATCGCCTGTACCGATATGATCCCTGATATCACGCAGCAAATTCATATGAGCAAGACTTCTGATACATTATCATACAATCAGAGCACATTTCACAAATCGCGAACGTTGTTTCAATTTTACCCATTAATTAAACTCATTTTCGTGGCTCCAGCGAAAGCTCTCACAAAGCACCCGCTGCCGCTCTAATCACTTTTTGCCTAGACCTTCTCTGGAAATCAATGCGCCCGCCATTACCGTCCTCCATCGTTGGTGTGGGCCGGAACGTCAGCGGAAGTGGCGGGTCATTTTACGGAGACTGTGACGTGACCGCGCGTTTACACAACGACGCCGGGAGCTCCCTCCGCACCCGCCAACTCGGCTTCTAATTGGTCCGCTGGGTCACCCGTGTTGGCCATGGGCTGATAAAAACGAAGCAAAGAGGTCCCCTGGATTAGCTAGTTTTGTTCATGGACAACAACGAGCACGTCAGAAAGTGTTTAAATATTCTAATCCTTTTTTGACATTGAAAATGAATTGTTCTTGCTGAATAATATTTCTGTTGTAATTGTAATCGGAGAGAGTTTTCTGTTACGATTCGTATAATTGTCGTAATATTTAAATACCTTGTTTTGTCTGTGAGATATTCTCGTCACTAAGCTACCGACTCGAGGCTTGATGGATGCGGCCCCGCGCTTTGGGAATGATGCATTCCTTCACTCTCTCAGCTGCCACAGCCTTCAATTTATACTCGTGTATTATCGTGTTAATTTAATTTTCTGCTGTTTGTTACCGTACACAATGTGCTTTATTTATTGACAAGGGTGTATGAGTTTACGCATTTTCCGAAATTAATCATCAATTAAATGTTTTTTAGTTGCATTAGAATTTGTGTAAAAGTGAAAGTTAAAAGTTGACTTAAAGTTAGTTCCGGCTAATTGCTAAAAACTGAAATTAAACTTTAAATCCCATCAAAAATTAAATGGTCAGTCTTATTAGACTAATCATTTGAAGTACAACGGTACTTCTTGGTGTTGGTGCTGCGTTCCTGTAATATATAAAGTAGTAATTTAATAAGTTACGTTAAATTAATGATCCTTAGTTGGGCGATTTCTTAAATTAGAATCTGTTGAAGCGTGTCTGCTTACTAAGCAACTCACTACTTAATAAACTCTGAGAAATGTTCCGTCAATATTTGTTCGGCAAGCACAAAAGTTTACTCAATTAAGTTAAAAGTTAGAACCACTGAAATTCTGGAATTCTTTTATAGGACTCTAAATAATTTGAACTGTATACCAATATTATACTATTCAATTACTGACATAATTGATAATTTAAAATATCTATCAAATCATTCATAGCACTCTTAATCATAATGACACGTTTTCGAACAATCAATAAATGAAGTTTATATTTCACCGATGTTTGCTAAGTAAAATGCGTCAAATAAATATTCGTAACGTACAATATGATTTATTTTTTTCGCTACGAGCGTAAGACCTCATAAGGAAGGGCAAGATGTAAAACATTAAGTAATGTTTAGTGAACAAGAAGAAATTTGAAAATGAACAATTGAGTTAAAAATACAAAGGGGCAAAAAGTATTGGTAACAAAGTTTTAAAATCTTCCAATGACTTAATTCGATATCCCTCGCATGTTAAAAATGAAGGAAATTTTGTTCTCCGTAGTATAGAAAATTCCAAAACCGTCGACGTAGTTCAGAATTCACCGGTTTGGTTTCCAGTGAGGTAACAGACTCTGCCCAAGTAACAAGTCTCAGCATTCTCACGTGATCAAAATCCAAGGAACACAGCATTCAAGTGAGGAGTGTGATTGCAAAGGAACAAACCAGTGGGACCGATTATGAGAAAATGTCATCGAAATTCTCTATTTCTGTTAAGACTGTATAGGCCCTTATAAAGAAATTGAAATCTGGAGGGATTGAGGTTAGTAAAGCAAGATCGGGTGCTCCAGGTAAACTAACACAACGAGATTGCTCTAAAATTGTAACAATGGCTAAGAAATATCCTCAGATATCTGGCCGAGAATTAGTAGAACATTTGTCATCAGTAGGGCTGAACTTATCGAAGCAAACCATTAGTAACGTTCCGCGTAAAGAAAACCTGAAGAAATGAGCTGCTCGAAAAGTCCCACTGCTGAAGATAGAACATATTGCCTTTCGATTGCAACATACAAATACTCTTATCTACGAAAGTGATGACTATTTTGATAATATTCTATGGCTATATAAGACAAGAATTGACGTGTTTGGCAATAATTACAATAGGACTGTTCGACGAAAACCATATACTTCCATGCAACGACAGTGAGCTCCCGGTGCAGCATGGTGGTGGAAGTAACAGGTTATGGGGCTGTTTTTCCGCTGCAGGCCCAAGACGACTCTGTGTCATTAAATTAACCATGAGGTCAACCATTGACTATGAAATTTCATCTAAACATTTGACCTTCTGTTCCGATGTTTGTTTTGAAAAGAACTCAAGGGATGTTTCAACAAGATAACGACTTTAAGCACAAGTCGACGTACACTTCAGAATGGCTTCGTAGTAAGGTCAGGGTTTTAGACTGGCCTTCACAATCGCCAGATTTTAATCCAATTGAAAATATTTGGTAACATTTGACGAGTCAAGTTGGAATGAAGAAACCATCAAATCTGGATGAATTGGAATAGTTTTGCTTTGAAGAATGAGAGAAAAAACCTCTGGACTTTGCAAAACCCTCATCTCTTCACACAAACATCTCCAGCAAGCGGTGGTAGCTAATAAGGGCAATGCGATGAAGAATTGATATAGTTGAATGTAATGTTACGAATACTTATTTGCCATGCTGTTTTCCTGTATTATTTATTGTTGGAACATTTTCAAATGAATTCTTGTTTACTCAACATTACCTTATATGTTTGATCTTGCCCTTTCTTATGCAGGACCACAATTCTCCAAGGTTTTTTCAAATATAATTACTAGCAAAAAATCTAAAATACTCATTTGACCCGCAGTATTTGATCTTCCGCCAGCTCCAGCCGTCTAAATTCATGACTTCTGGTGCACGCGTGAGTGCAGTTGGGACTAGGAGAGCTCCTAGTGTAATGGGCCAAGGACTAGGAGAGCTCCTAGTGTAATGGGCCAAGTGCTTTTCATTAATCTAAACTTGGACATAATTTGCGCGTCTCTGGCATTCTTGATGTAAATATTTTCTTAGCATAGAACGGATGTTTGAATAATTTATCTTTTTCGTATTCGACAGTAATTCGACTTCATATTCGTCATCTTCCAACGTCTTAACGATATTGGAAAATTGGTTCATGCAACGAACTACAGGATTTGTTCCAGCTGGAGAACACCGCCTCCGCCTTCCCGAAGCGAAGCTTGGCTTCCTTTCTAATAAATTTGATTTCGTACAAATCACAAATTAACCTGCATAGTGAGGCAGAATTTATTATATTAGTACAATTCCTCCAGTTTTTATTCCTAAACGTAGGTTTCATTTTTGAAGTTTTCGAGTACAAATTAGCTAAAGAAAACGAAATATAGCCCTTTGGTTCCTATTAATCAAACTGTATCGTACGTCGCCTGTCAGAGGTCCAGAACTCAACGGTCGTGTTTGCTATCGGCACTTCTGAGACTTGTATTTCAATTCGCACTTCCGGAACAAATAGGCCTCGTAAGAGCGTCGCTAGGCTAACGTTGTTGCGCAACACGCGCTAGAACTTTGGCAACAAAAAATTTCGTAGTCGTACTAGTTTTCTGGTGATATACTCGTTTCATACATCAGCTGTACTCCAAAAATGGCTACAGAGCAAATATTTGGTTATATTATTGAATCATTCAATTAAGAATTGCGGGTTATATTTAGCTCTTACATACACCTCGTTCGTGTAGCAACATACACCTTCACACTGGTGTGATATTTTTGATTATAAATCAACGGCAGTTCGTGTGGACGAAGCACTTTATCGCTCATATCTACAGCAGGTAGCTGCTATAAAATTTGGGACACCGTTCAAAGAACAGTTTCTTGAGCCTCCATTTGTTTAAACGCTTCCTAAATCCTTTTTCGCATGCCTAAGAAGTTTTGCAGACACGTGCAGAATCTACCACAGACATTAGGAGACACACGAATTATAATTGGCGAGTCTCCTCATGAATACTTGCCGGTAATTACCGGCAAGTATTTTAAGTAAGCACAGAATTAGTGCCATAATTAAAGTCGTGTATAATAAGTGAGGGGACTAAGTATTTTGTGCATTATTTATCATTAAATTGCAACCATACAATTAAACATATTCCTTTGCTATCTTTCCTTAATTAAAAAAGTTAAATATCTTAAATTTATGTAACCCCATAGTGTTGTAAGCGTAGCTCATATGTACAGGGGAGTATGTTAGCTTCACGATGCGTGTTGCGTACGTAGGAAATTAATATCGGAAAAATTATTCTAATTTCAGGCTCTGAAACGAATCCTCGAAACTTGCTACTCAGCTGTTTAAATGCCATCATGCCAAATCAAATTTGTTACACGCTAACTTAGCGAGACGAAGAACTCTATTTGTAAGTTCAATGGACGGCTCAAGCGATAGGATGCCTGCATCGTGAACTCACAGCCTGTAAAGACAAGCAGCGTGGACATTGGAAATACAAGAGCTTTATCTTAAATTTTAACTGTTTTGCTCATTTGTTCAACTCTAGGGTTATATGTACACAAGTCCATGAAAAAATAATGGCTTCTTTCACAAAATTTTGTTCATTTAAAAATCAGTTGCTTCTTTTAAGGTTAAGGAGACCAAATGAAATTTCATTAACTACGACCAATTTTCTCTTGACATGAAATTTAACTCCCCCCCCCTTTTGTTTATCCCCGTAAGGACTCATTTTCTTCAAACATGAAATCTAATTCTTTTCTACGTATATATCAGAAGCACAGCATAATAGAGAAACAAACTCTTGATAATATATCTGATTCGATCCTGACACTCTGAGCTCTTGCGCGCTGACTAACGCCGTCTCTATAGCTTCATCAGAGACGACATGTACAGCAGCAACAAATTCTTCTACACCGCTGTCTGGAGTGTTGCTGCCATCGTGGTTGTCCTGCACTTCTTCTGGAGTATTGCCACCACCGTGGTTGTCCTGCACCCCTTCTGGAGTGTTGCCACCACCGTGGTTGGCCTGCACCGCTGTCTGGAGTGTTGCCACCACTTTGGTTGTCCTGCATCTCTTCTAGAGTATCGCCACCACTGTGGTTGTCCTGCACCGCGGTCTGAAGTGTTGCCACCACCGTGGTTGTCTTGCACCGCTGTCCAGAGTATTGCCCCACCGTGGTTGTCCTACATCGCTGTCTGAAATGCTGCAAATAGTACGACTTGAAAATAAAGTACACGAATTTGTAATACGATCTAAGCTAGTTAACTCTTTACTGTGCTTCCACTTGCAAGGCTCATTTTGATTCTCAGGCGTTAGAATTACATTTCAGTGTCATCACTTGCGAGGGAGAGAACCAACCCAAGTTTCCCTGGCGACGGTAGTACTGTTGCCAGTCAATGTGCAGTGTCAGGTTGTGAGGTAATTACGGCAGGTCTTGCTAAGGATTGGCCATTCAATTTTAGTTTTTAAATTCAAATATGAATTCAAAACAGTTTCTAGACACAGAACAATGCATTTAAGATGAAGAATTATTGTTATAAGATTCACTACTCTGTTTATACTTTAGTTTAACCCACTAAATTTCAATTAAAACCAGATTCAGAACGATACTTGAGCGCACGTATATGTATTTGTGCCTACGACGCTCAGTACCTGCACGTTGCGATATTTAATGCTTCTGTCATTCAAAATAACAATTCAACTGTCGCATTCTGCGTCGTTTCAAGAAACCAAGACTACAAGCAAACTAGATAGTTTCTTGATAGAAGTATCGGTAGCACATGGGGAATTCTGTAGAGCACCGTCACGGTCCCAACAACGGACACAATACATCACAGGCGAGCAGCTGAGACTCGGGTCTGGGACCGGCACTATCGCGGTCCCAGCTTGTCCCTGGCTTGTGTCCCGTGTTAATACAGGGCTCACTTCTGAACATTTTTGTTGCATACTTAAAGTAGAACTCGAATTAAACCAAAGTAACGAGGTGGAGTGTTATTTGTTTGCTATGATCTTGCAACAGGGATGTGATCCCGAGACGTGGTTCCAGAAATTAAGAGTGTACGATCATTCTCGCTTTAATCTCTAAATTCGCCACCATGGTAACTTATTCAAGTGTAACTATGATCTTGTCACTCAACACCAATTTACGTACACGTCATCAGGGCCTTGCATTATCATAGCACATTCTAATAATAGCCCCGAAAATTTGCCCTTGGTTACAAATCGTTGTAAAACGGGCTTCTGTTCTGTTTGTGAACGTGAGTGGGACAGAAAAGTGACATGGATAGTGTTAAAGGGACAGCATTGTGCTGCTTAACTGCTGCTCATAGCGCTAGTGCTTAATTAATCTTTTACCACAAGAAATTCGCTTTTGAATTCCGCCGAGACAGCTTGTTACTTTTGCTGTTGAGAAATCACTCGCATTCGTCTTGAATATCTTGAATATCTTGAAGTTGTTTGGGC
>VOMN01090813.1:0-13287 GCA_014899125.1 Orchestia grillus | reverse complement strand
CTTACGGCAGATTGCGTTGGTGCGTTGGTGGGAAGAAAATGCGTTTTTCAATTTGTATTACACCGTAAAAAATCTGGGGCCTTACCTGTGCATTTTAGGAACAATCCAAGATGAGTAGCAACGCGAACCGTGATATGAAAAAGCATGGATCGCTAGGAACATGCGGTTGATGAGCAGCTAAGTTATGTTTAATTGATAATGTTCGGGCAAAAAATGATGAAAAGGAGGAAAAGATGGTGAAATGTTCTCAGAAATAAAAAACTTTTATTCAATGAACAATCATTACAATTCCCGGTCCTTTGCTTGAAAGACGCTCGATTGTATTGAGGGCGAAGCTCATGGAGACCAAAATGGTTTCCATGAATAATGATTCAAAATAAATATTGCTCCTTTTGACACTTGTTCCATGAACTTTTTGAATACGACGTTGCTGCCCCTTTGCCTACTTTTGAAGTGCGTGGGAGTCTCGTCAGAGCTCACGGAGGCAGTCATGGGGCCGAGTTGGCGGCTATTTCCCCATTTCCGATAATTTAACTCTACTTTTGCCATCTACGATCTCACCTTGAGTCGATTTGTTGACTTTCCTTGGAACCTTGAATTAATTTAGGAGCCCCGTCCAGGCCCCACTGGTGTGCGCCCTTTTAGGTGTGTCTTGTTTGATTATTCCTTCTTTCCTAGGGGCAAATCTTTGCCCCTGGGTATCAAACCTGGGATTTTATGAACTAGGACGCAAGCAAGCTAGCACTTGCGCTACGGGGTATAGTTTATTATCCCAGACTCTCGACTTGACAAGCACAATCCGTGAACTTTCATGACACCAGGTTCCGGATCAACTAATGCAAAATTATTGTTTACAATAGTTTAAAATACACTAACTGAGATACAGCAGCTTCTGCAGCCTATAATTAAATACGTATTTAGACCGTCATGGCGGAAAAAATCTGACCTCCTAAAAGAAAAAATGTCTAAATATGCACCTATAGTCCGTGGAAGAAAAAGAGTCTTCAAATAACGAACTCCGCCTGAGAAAGAAGAAAACTTGTCAAATGAGAAGTCAAACCAATTCGACAGACATTCGAATGATCGACAGACAGCAAGCAAGATGGTGGACTCAGCTCATGAAAGAAAGAAGTTCCTTCCTGAAATGGCAGCAAGCACAGCCAATGGCTTACAGCTAGCAGAGTTACTTAATAAAATCACCACACAAGGATTGGCATACGTTAATATGGAAGACCAAACACTTCTGAGAGCGTGAGAAATATTTTTTTGAGATTTCACGCTCATTCTTCACTTCTACAGTGTATTTTTTATAGAATGGTAACCCAGACGAATATGCTTTTTTCAGCCATTTATAAATTGAGAAGTCAACATGGGATATATTAGTTAAATATCTGCAGTGGTACTAACTAGTGTGGCTGTTGGGAGCAGGTCTGTGTTTGTGAATTATAATGCTTCAAAGTATTTTTAAATCACATGTATGGTAAATATTGACTCACATCGTGCACTTTGATTTTTTCTGAATTATTCTTGGGTCATGATATTTTTGTTACAAAGTCAATTTGGAGAAAAATCGAAGATAGTTTTTTCAGTCCCGCTATTGTTTTAGAAATATTTATTCGAAATTTTGCAAATTATGTGTAACTTTATTCGGCTTTAGTTTACGACTTTTTCAACGAACAATTATCAATAAAGGTTAAAACTGCACCATTGAGTTGTTGAAATATAATGTGAATGTGCTTGGAGCACTTGTGATTGGCGCGATGTAGAATCAAGTTGTCAGCAAATCTTGCGCTAATTTAGACCAGCATTAATTTATATTGCATGAGTAAAAATTCAGAAATGGCCTTCCTAGGCTTGTTCGATAAAAATAAATTAACTTTGTCTACATAAGCGCACTGTAAATTCTGCCAGTGCAAAATATTTTCATGTGTGTAGGAACATTTGATGTGAAAAAATGATCT
Source organism: Orchestia grillus (assembly GCA_014899125.1). Classification (NCBI taxonomy): domain Eukaryota; kingdom Metazoa; phylum Arthropoda; class Malacostraca; order Amphipoda; family Talitridae; genus Orchestia; species Orchestia grillus. The sequence continues at coordinate 11,326 of VOMN01090813.1, read as the reverse complement.
GTTCAGCGACGTTGTTTAGTTTTTATTCGGTTCATTTCGAGTAAATTATTGCTCAGAAAAAATCATTTGTTAGAAGAATGTACAAAATATTCCTCAGCTTGTAAAACATTGAAGATGAGAGGCGGTTGAGTTTCAGGTCATGCATAAAATAAAAGGCAAGGGCTTTTAAAGTGAATTCGATCTACTAGAAAATATATTGCAAAACCTGCATATTTTAACTGAAAACCTGAAAATTTCCGAACGAACGTTGTGTTTCAACGGTTTTATGTGAAAATATCTCAACATTGCAGAATGCATTTTGTATATTTTTGTGAATATCCGTTTTGCCGTGGATGAAGTGAAAGCACCATCAGAAAATTGTAGCCTGACCCGTATCTTTTCAACTCGAAGTCGAAAGTTGCATAGAAACGGTTTGAGAGTTGCGCCATAAGTCTACGGGCTTTGCATGACGCATTTCAGGATCAGCTGAACCAGATTTGATACAAAAATATTCAGTCTTGCGTTGATTTTAGGCTCAAGAACATAAAAAAAGAAATAGTCAGAGTCGTATACGAACTTGCATAATAGTTGCTGTCTGGATCTTTGCAGTTTCCATTAAATAGGTTCAACTGCAATAATGAGGTCAACTGCACAATCAACTAAAAATAACCATAGTTGCGGGTCCTGTGAAGATGATGCTCAAGATTTGCAGTCATACATCGAATTACTTTTTTATGTCCACAATCCTTTCAACATAAATTTCCCCAATATCCTTTTTTATACATTCTTTCATAAATTACGAAGTAGAAGTAGGTTATGTCATTTAATTCAAGCGATGCTCTTGGAATTTTATCTTTCACACACACCCTTAACGCAGTCTCCGTATTTTTTCAATTGAAAAAATACTCGAGCTCTGCACCCGTTTATTTTCACGGCGTCTTTGCTCCGGTTGATGAATCTCGACAACATTTTTGTCAAGAACTTCATCGCCTCGATGACAAATTTTCAAACAGCGATCTCACATCGTCTCCAAGTGATGAAACCGTATAACTGCTCGATCTCTCACTGCAGTATCCGTCTAACATTGTCTACAAAGACAACCGCTGTTAACCATTACGTTTCCTGCCCCACTCGCACAATGCTTTTAAAACGCATACCAACTTCTTTTAGCCGTATTTCTCTCAGTCGATACTTCTCGATTTATAGCTTGAACATCCGTTTCTGCAGACCATTCTACTCATCCGATTCTGCAATCTTGCATCCGGTTCAGTGTTTCATTTCTGTAGAGATTTTACGCAACTTACCAGCATGTCCAATGTCTTTCATTTGGCATCCCCTTTGGTCGTTGCTTCCATGCGCCCTCACGACCACTCTCGCCCCTGAACCACACCGCACCCCTCAAGGGGAGCAATGTAATATTCATAAAAGATGCATGCTCAGTGATATTGGGGCTCACAGCTGACTGGACCGAGGTGATGGTGATAAAAGCAAATGTCTTTGAAGGAAGCCCCGTGCATTGTATTGAAGGAAATCGTATTGGTGCGAGTCCTGAGAACCATTCAGTAATATTTTGAATAATATTTCTGCACAATACAGCGTAGTGCACTACAACGGCAGCACTGAGCAAACGGTCTCTACGGAGACTGACGTAATTCCGCGAGTAACACAGTGACTTTGATGCGATTGCTTGGAGGCAATTGTTAGCTACAAGTTATTACTTGAGTAACAACGCAATTTAGATGGGATTATTTGAAAGGCACCATGACTTTGACGTAATTGTCTAAATATTTGTGCGATTCATACGTGATTATTTGTGAAGTTACTTCAATTCACCGTTAAAAGTACTGCAGTAAGTGCGACTGACCAATTTATTGAAAGTAGTTTTCAAAAAGTTGTGTGGAAAGTCATTTCTGGTATATTCTAGAGGCCTCTCTACCTACAGTATTAGCGTTGATACTGATTTGTACATAGGAACAGTGGGAAAACAAACAATACTCAAAGAAACACCATACTTCGCAACAAAATATTCACGAAGGAGTAAAAGTGTTTTACGTTCAATATTGGATATGACCCATCGACACCTGCACGTGTATATTTTTAAAGTTATTCAAAAACTTTATATTCAAGGAGCAGTTCTACATGCAAATTGTTTTCAACATATTGTGTTGTACTAAATAGGTGCATTTATGGTGCCATGTATTCTATAGAGCAGTGCATACCGTGCAAGAGATTACAGCAAGTACAACTGTAGTGAGAGCTTTGTAGTCCGTAGCCCCTGACTGGATATCTACACCATATTCCTCGCAAAACACATGTCAGTGAGTCAAACGTGCGGTAAATATTAAATATCCTCACCTTACACCCTGCAAAACACAGTTCAGTGAGCCAAAATGCGGTAAATATTAGATATCTTCATATTATACCTGGCAAAACACAGTTCAGTGGGCCTAAAGTCCCGTAAATATTAGATATTCAGCTCACGCACAGAAGCTCAGCCTCATGAGGCATTCCTATACAATTTATGCATGCCGGTCGTCGGCCATGCGTCTTGCTGCGGGAGTATATAAGGCGCGGGAATACATGCATGATATCACAATACTGCCGAGCCCGCACTGTTCCTCTAATGCAAGTCTTCCCAGCGGCGCTAATGCACACCTCCTCTGAGGAGCAGTAATGAGTTACTACGATTGCTTTTGCGTCCTAATGACAATTGGAGGGTCTTGATGCAGTCGCGGAATGCAGAGCTCTTTCAGTTTCCGTTCGTTTGAATTAATGCTACTCATCGTGCGCGTTCCTGGAACTATGAAAGCGAACATCATCGAAATAATAGAGACGCTTGCTCGTCTTATCGTGCGTTGTGCCTGTCTAGAGTCCAGAGATGTGTTTCAAAATTTTTGCGGTCGTGTTACACAGAAGGAAGGATTCGTCACGTAATGGGAAGACTCGAGTTTCATGGCCAAGGATATTGAACGAGGGCTTGGAGATTATAATCACCCACTCTTTATGAAACGAAGTTAGCTGTGAGATTACTAAAATAACGCCTTCACTCCCGTCTGAATTCAACGTTGTTATTTCATCAATATTCGAAAGAAAAATTATGCTATCAACAGACAAAAGAAAATGGGATCATAGTTTCCGTGAGCTCAGACTATTGATTGGGAAAAGTAAATCTGATCTAACTTGTTAGCAATACTTTTTACAGTAGGAAACGTAACTCCTGTTCCATCGCTCTCACCGTCTTGCTTTTTCCAGACAGGATAGATAGGTTTTTGGCGCATTTTATGCAGTATTATGAACTGAGTAGTTTTGAACCCCTGTATAAGTTGAAATATGAATTGAAGCATACGGTATGAACATCAGTTAATCATTTTGGAACGCCCGCACGAGTTCAGTCGCGCACGTCGTTATTTGAACTACAAAAGTCTCTCTGATATTTTTAATTACTCTTTACGAAGGCAACGCTTATCCTAAACCTGAGAGAGCTTGAGAAAGTGTCGGTTTTCATTATGTAAGGGTGCTAGCCAGACTTGTGAGGCGCCGTGCAGTGATTTACGACACCATTCCCCCTATTGGGAACAATTGTGGCAGGTTGTGGCAGAGCTAATGCTAGTGAAGCAGCCAGTACTAGAGATGCAGCCAATACTAGTGAGGCAGCCAGTACTAGTGACGCAAGCAGTACTAGTGATGCAGCCAGTACTCGTGACGTTGCCAATACTAGTGATGCAGCCAATGCTAGTGATGCAGCCAATGCTAGTGAGGGAGCCAATGATAGTGACACAGAGAATCCTGGTGTTAATGGGATCGATGTTGATACCAGTAAAAATATTTCAATGCAAGAAGTAGGGGACACTATACATACTTCCATGTATTTTCATCCTACCTCATACTTCTGAACTCTGACAAAATCTTGAAGGTGGTTTAAAAAAACTGGTCATTTTCATCCACAATATTTTGGGCGCGTTTATTTCAAAATAAAAATTGCGTAGCATGAAAAGCTATGAGGTTAATTTGTGTTTCCTAACAAGGACACTTCAATTATTCTATTCACTTCCGACCGTTTTCTTTCGTCTCATGACCCTGTAACATTCGTAAACATTACTTCGGTAAATGCGCCACATCAATCATTCTTCCCAAACTGGCGTTGTTAAGTCAGTTCCAACGCAGTACGGGTATGCACACGAGGTCTGTATAAAAAGTATCTAGCTTGGAGCCGGGGGAAAAAGTTGTATACCTTCGTGGACTGGACACCGAGTCCCTTCAAAGTGAAGGACTGCACACACGTAGTCCAGCGGTCCTCCCTCCACAGGACGCAGCTGTGGAGAGCTTCTTTTAAAAAGATCCGCAGCTGTTCGGTCGCGTTGTCAATTATCTTCTCTCGGGTCTCAAAATTGGACTTTGCGTTGTCTTCAGCTTCGGGAGCAGTCAGAAGCCTCACAGGGCCAGGTCAGATCACTAGGAAGCCTGACGAAGCTGCGGAATTTAATGCATGGTCAGGAAAGTTTGGCCCAGGCGTGATGAATGAGCCGGTGCGTTGTCTTGATGAACGTGCCGGTTGCGCGTGGTGCACACATCAGGGACTGCATCATCAAACCTAGTAACGAGGTTGCGAAGATCAACTGGTAGTGTAAGTCCAGCTGAGTGAACGTAGTTTCGATATGCGTTATTATTTAACAAGTCACGGTCGAGATTTTCTCGCACCTTCTTACGTAACTTTGGGACACCTCAGAAATCACGTAAGTGGAGTTACGGTGAGCGTAAGTGCATATACAAACCACGAGTTGCTGCCGAGATTCACGTGATAGCTATGCTTCTGCAAAAAATTGCGTCGAACGCATATGATAATTATGAAGTGTAAATTTCGATGAAAATTCGAGGTTCTTAATTTTTTCTTTGTAGTTTTCTTATTATAACATTATTTCATCTTTTAGCGTATGTACCTGATTTCCTCGTCGTAACTAAAGTACATTACTTCGACCTCTTTTACAATTCTTACTGATGATGAGATAAGTTTCGCTCGAAAGCTCTAGAGAGTAAAATTTTGTATTAGAACTAGCGGGTTTTTACCTTAGGTCTTTTTGCATCCACAGAACTATCATTCTCTACGATAACAACAGGTACAAATTAGACCAATCACCGTTAGCTCTAAGAGCTGTTTGGAGGCGAAAAGGAAATGCCTCTGAGTTTTACAGAAAAGAGCCCTGGCTTTTTATTTTGAGGCTCACCACTGTTAACGTGTTGCTCACGACTTCTGTCGTTGGAACAGCCTTAAAATTAAAGCAAAGAGCATTGCATCGACAGGCGCGTTAGGGGCGAGCCAGGGCCGGCGGCCGCTGCCTAAAAGGAGCTCTTTGGAGTCACACCAAACACGGCTCTAAACCGCGCTAACGAGCAACGCTGAGGCTCTGCCCGCAAAAACCGAGCAAACTCCACGGCGGTAACACCTGCAAGTCTGAATTTATTTCTAGCGCCCGCAAAAAGAAGTTAAATGGCAGGACAACAGCAACGAAGAACTCGAGTAATGTAGGTTGTTCTTAAGTGAGTCGGAATGGGCAGCCCGTTGCCCTTAGCTTAGTATTTCCAGGAGAAGTGGTGTCCCTAGTGCGGTCAGCTTCAAAGGCTCGAGAAGCATATGGCATGCGAATTTTGGAGGGCCTAACCAGTAGAAACGAGCAAACATTGCGGCGATTTATACAGAAATTTAATTGAATGGGTAAATCGAGCCATTTTCTCGAGAAATGTCTTCTATGAAGCGTCGATGTTTGGTCCATGAACGTCTGATGTGTCCTGCACTGAGTCTGAAAACAAGACCGTCAGCATAACGGGTTTGTTTTCCTCGAAAAAAGCGGGCGAGAGGGAACGTAGACTCTACTTATGTCGAGAATTCAGAAACTTCGCAGGACAGCGTCAAAACCAGTCCCAGGAGTTAGCATGACTTACGTGCATGTGTTAGACAGTGAAGATGAGTGCATAGTACCTGAAAAATAAATACAGGAGGGGACGAGTTAATGTGAACTACGAATCTAATACCGGTAACAATCATCAAATACATTACACCCGTTGTGCAGAGATAGGAATACTGAAGATTCGGTCCCATAAACTCCTGTCTAGGTTACCACAATTAGTCAATTTTATCAGTGACGACAGCTTAGTCTTTATCTTTAATTTAAAGTTTTGATAATGGTTTTTGACGCGAGCCTCTTGCCACTTTCATCATTCGACATTAATAATGATTTAATCACGTGAATGATAATGTAAATTAACTTATGTGAGTAGTGATTTATTTAAATAATTATTGAGAACTAGTGGACGCACCCCCTCATTAATGGCGAGACAATTGATATTAAATTCTTAAGATGCCCTCTTATTTACTCTGTTACTCGGACATGAAACAATGTTATTTTCAGTATCGCTGTTACGGACTGCCTTCTTTGACAGTCTACCTATTAGTGACGGACCGACAGACGGAAGGACCAAGCAAGCAGCACTAGGCTATTATTATATCGTGGGATGATTTATTGATGTTAGTATTTACTTAATGGTGCTATCGATGTTTTAATAATTCAAGTGACAATGTTCTTGAGCTAGTGATGATATCATAGTATCAATGACGTCTTGATAATGTTAAGGATGATTTAACAATGTTACTTTTGACTTACTGATGTTAGTTAGATCTACTTAATTATGTTAAAGGTGATTAAATGACATTAAAGATAATTTAATAATAGTTGAAACTTGACGGCATTCGTAATTGTTGCATGATGTTAGTGATAATTTAAAAACGTTAATGTGTCTTCAACTACTTGAGTAATTAATTATTAATAAGTTAAAATGAAGTTAGTTAGGATTTAGCTATGTTACTGAGGACTAAGTCTTTCTTGAAGCATCTCGATGAAGCTCTGAAAAGGTTTTTTTGAAATTATGTTATCACTTTCTTCGAAAAAATGCTTTCTGAACTGCCTAGCATTCACCCCGAACCTTGGCACGAATGGTAACTAAATTTTCACTCAGGTGATAGAAATTTTCTGATTCCAACTTCATAATTCTGTTCTTTAAGTTTAAATTCTTGTTGCTGGGTTAGCAGCGTCACAATTTTCCACGTACTACAGCCGTCACAGCAGCATGTACTACAGCAGCATGTACTGTAGCAGTATGTACTGCAGCAGCATGTACTGCAGCAGCATGTACTGCAGCGGTCACAGAGACTCAGAACAAAGCTACACGATCGTTCATGAAACAAAACTTCTTTTCGCTCCAGCAAGAGCTGAGAATTTTGCAGGGATGGGAGAACATGTAACTACAAATAAAATTTTCTAATGCGGAAAACATGAGTTTCAAACGAACGTAAACGATTAACGAAACGTATTCTGCTATCAGTACATGAAGCGATGATACCGACGGCCAACAAGAATTCTGTTTCGAGTTTTTGGTAAAAGGAATTTCGGTTTCCAACGTCTATAAATGAGACATATGGCAAGCCTCATTTCTGGCCCGGCATTGATAGACATAGATAGCCCCACGAAAACTCGAGAAAGGGATTTTAGTCGTTCGAATATCGGTTTCTGTCTCATACAAATGACACACGTTACACGTCAACGCATTCAAGACCCATATCAGGGACCGACAGTTAGAGGATCATCCTTGGGTTCAGGGTCCGAAGTCTGCTAGGTCAGAGAAGACGATCGTCTCGTCTATTGTCTCTTCTTCGAAAGTCATTACGGAAGGTCAGGTCTCAGGGGAGGGTCGTCTGGTGCCGAAATTTATCGGCTTGGAAGAGCAGGTTAGGTGAAATACAGTTCCTGTAGCGGCGACTCCGAGCGACTAGGAATGGCGGTTCGGTCCCAGATGACGGAGGTTAATGTCAAGTCAACGATTTAGAAATTCCTCTGAGATGATAAATGGCGGGAAGAGAGACACATGTTCTCAACGGGACAGCAGGGCTCCCCTCGTCCTTCGAGCTGTCGAGCTCGAGTGTTCGCGAATCGTTTTGCAGAATTAATAATTGAAGGCTGTGATGTTTCCAAGATTACGTGTTTAACAGCGTATGTCAGATGTTCTGCATGATACTAAGCAGTAAGATAACTTCATTTGGAGGTACACAATGAAATGTACAAAGACACATGTATGTGAAGCAACACTTTATCAATAGACATCGTAGATATTTTAGAGAGTGCATGTTGGATGAAAATTGCAAGTGAGGTTTTGGCTGGAACAACACTACGAAAATATTTGATGTACAGGACTGTGTGACATACTTTTTGTTTCTAAATTTACTACCTCGTTCGCATGCAAACTTCTGTTCCATCTCAGTAGTAGAGTGATCGATGTTAAGAGTCAGAGCTTTGAACTGCCTCCAGAATAACATTATTGACACTCTCAAGGTTACTCTGTACACTTCAAAGGCTCCATGGAGTAGTGGTAGCGTGATGGCCGAGAGGACCCGGGTTCGAACCTCGGCTGAGGAAGACATTTTCACGTTACCAGGGAGTACTTCCCTTGGTAGAAGAAGTTTAAACCACACATTCCTCACATCCCTCACCTCACCAGTAGCTGTGAGGCATTGAAAACCCACTAGTAAAGGTATTGGAATTAATAATAGTTTTTCCTTGGATATTAGAATTCGTGTGAAATTACTAGGTTCTATCGTGGGTAATAAATCAATTCAGGAAGGTCCAGAAAAGGGTTGCGACGACAGCACTAACGGGTGGAACCTAGGAAACCTGAAGCAATATTCATGCATGTCTTGTTCCTTAGTACTCGCTTAAATTCAAAACTTTATAGTTTAAATAATTTACAAGTATGTTGAATTATAATAAGAGTACAAATCTTATTGAAAGAAAGTTATTTTACGTAATATTTCAGATAATATTTTACTTTAATAAAACGTGTTATACATTGTAAAGATACGTTGCGGAGACTGAGAAATGGTTTTAAATGATGCAGCGAATCTTCTTGGTCGGGCTTAAGCACACAGTTTCACTTCACTCAACTGTATATGTTGCTTAAACAATTAGCGTTAATTTCGTTACGATCATGAATTTATTCAAAACATAATCAGTAACTCACACTGGAGACGAACAGCTCAACAGCTCCGGAAAAACCTTCGGAAATCTTCTATCAGTTTTTTTATGCATTTCAGATAATTAATTTGATTACCGATAAAAAGTACATAACTCATTTGAAACATTTGAATGAAACAACGAGAAAATTGAAATGAAGTACAAAATAGAGATACAGAGATGGACTTTTCTTCAGCCCAAAATTTTTCATAGACTAAAGCCCAATTTTTCATTGACTAAGTTTTGCAGACCAGGAATGTAAAAAAACTTTGAAAAGTTCCAAAAAATGTAGAATTTTTTCCAAAAAACTTGAATGCAAAAAAAAGTAAGAAAGTAGAATTTACGTCGTAGATGTGTAGATTGTCATTATCTCTACGTTTTTCAAGAAACTTGTTCTATCTTGTTTTCGAGATTCGAAATGTAATTTAGGAATTGAGAATATTTTTAGTGAGCTTGAAATTGTAATAAATATTGAAGAAGGCACCTTTTCAACAATTTCGAGAACATTAATTTGCGTTATTGCAAAGACAGATGAGATAAATTGTTCGAAAGAAACAACTGTCAAGTTATTCCGACCTATTCCTGAGACACTTAGCTTAGGAAATATAGTATTTGACTCATATTTAAAAAACTAAGGAATGAGATAAGAAAAGCAGGACGGAGATAGAGGAAAAGAAGAAAATTAGAAAAGATAAAAGGAGGACGGAGATACAAAATAATTGCAGCAGGAATAGCAGAAGCATCAGCATCACGCGAACAAGATAAACATAAATGCACTATTATGTAGCGTCGCATTTGAAAAACATGAAATTTTATCTCATGTCTTCTTACTCAAATAACATTTTTTATTAATGTCAACTTCACTTTCAAATTACGCTGATGCCAGAGTAAAACTTTCGGTAATTTTCAATGAAATATTTTTTACTTTTTTAGTGTTTTAGGACTAAAACGAAATGTTTATTTAGAGATTCCTGAACCTTTCTGTAATTTTAGAATTACGACGATTGGCTGGTTTGAGTCCGGCTACAGAGCTGTAAATTTAATAACTCAATGTCAATGAGTTGTTTTATTAAAATTCTTCCCTTCTACGGAGTCTAAAAAATAAAAACACAATAAAACGGTTTCTTTGCCCAAGTTGGATAAGATAAATTTTGAAATTTTTATTTTAGAATTTCAACGTAAAGAAACCATTGAAACTACAACCACATAACTTCATAGAACACAAGGTGAAGCTTGTGAAAGTTTCTAGCATTAAAATCAATAAACAAAATCTTAACGGCTTCCTTAACAAGGATTCTTTGACTCGTTCCCACCCAAGCTTACCGACATATTCAATCTTATATAACCAGCATAAGCGAAAAGTCTATGGATTTTACTACATGAATTTAATTTACTTTCAAGCTGTCCTGAAGAAAGGATTGTTGTGTGTGCGTGAGTGTGTGTGAGTGTGAGTGGGGGATATCCCCCTAACCTTGTTCTTGGTGAAATGAGTTAACCTTTTGCATCCAACTTGCGTGTATTAATTATTTAGGCGTAATTACACAAAAATTTCGATTCAACGAAGCTTGAAGAGCATTCACTCGTTGTCTCTCGATCGATTTCGTTACAAGCCGACCATTACAGAGCGCATCAACACACCTACCTCAAATACAAAACACAGTCCGAGCATTGCACACTTTCGTTAGAAAATCCTCCTAAAAAGTGACAAACCTAACTCGAGAAGGAATTTTTTCGCTGGAAATTGTTTATGCCTAAGTTAAGTTAATGTCTAAGTCTTCTATGTTAATGCCTAAGTGATATATTTCAATTGGGACCAACTCGATAAAAAGATCACCGGCTAAGAGCAGTAAAACTTCCCGTAGCTTACCTTCTCGAAGAAACTTCGAAGCTAATCACACGCTCTTATTTTCTGCAAACCTGTACTAACACTGCTGTGAAATCGTGCATACGAAACCCTGCACTATCACGATAACGTGGCCTGGCTAGGAGGTATTATCAGTTAAGTTTAATAGCAAATAACTTTCATGAAACAAAACCATTTGAAAAAATGATGTGGACTTCACCAGAGCGAATTAGAGCTGCCCGAAACCACCCGGTGCGAGAGCGTCTCTCCAGTGACACGCATTATTCCGCCCTTCATTATTATCTGTTGGAGGTGCCCCTTTAGCACCACTCTATGCACCACACTGGGCTCCAGCGAGCGCTGTTTAAACTGGTCACGCTGACCCGCTTACCTGTTTTGCTAGTACACAAACTCGTGAACACGGAAAACACTCTTACATCTTAAAGCC